>JAXQJV010000158.1:0-30478 GCA_037042255.1 Penicillium sp. PG106-07D | reverse complement strand
ACATGACGATGCACAGGCAATGGACAGAGCACACAGAGTTGGACAAACCAAGGAAGTTCATGTATACACTTTGATATATCTCACCAAGCCTTTGCCTTCTCCCTTCCTTTCTTTCCCGACCTGAAAACGACTCGTTTCGACTAACCAAGCGATCGCCCGTCATCAACCACACCCATCCGAATTCTCCTGAGCAGCAATCGTGACCGACATGCGACGCGTGTAGTTCCAACCATCTCTCGACTATATCCAACACATTCCACGGCAGCATTCCTCGGGAAACCGACCAGGAGGAACGACCACGGCCGACGTCCATCCCGAGATGTCATCCTGCCTGTCCCTGTCAGGGTCGACAGCCTGCTCAGCATGGAGTAGCTCCAAAGTCTCACTCAGTTCTGATCAATATTCAGACTTGTGAGTGGGATTGCCCCCAAGACGCATTGGAGGTTGACTAACGAAGTATATTTGGTAGTCCATGGCTTGTTGGCGTTTCCAATCTCACCACATTTGACAAAGCCCTGCACAACTATGTCGCTGACACATATGTCACCTCCAAGTATGTTCATAGCCATGGGGATTCGGTATAAGGATAACTAACGGTGTTACTCCAGATATGTCGAGTTGTTGGGCTGCGATGGCCTGAATACGAGTGCCATGAACAATTATTACGCGCAGTATACTACCAGTGTCATCTGCAGCGGTCTAATCCAGAGCTCCAAGGCCAACTGCACCCTCTCTTCCGCCCAATCAGAACCACTATGTGCCGAGACGTGTGCGCTGATGGCCACAAGTGAGCAAGAGATTATGGTCAACAAGCAACTCTGCCCGAAGACCACCAAGAAATACATGGAGCAGATTCGGGCCGACTTCACTATCTGCTCTCAACCAGCTGACTCGCTCACTGGCAGCTGTGTGAGTGGGTCACAGAACGAGCCTGACAACTGTGGTTTCGCGTCCAATACAATTGGCCTCTGCACCTACTGTGCTTCCAGCTCGCCCAACTCGACCGATACATGCTGTTCCAGCTCCAATGCCACAAGCCGCTGTAGTGGCGTCAGTATCCCAAGTTCAACAGTGACTCTACAGCCGATTGTCACGACTACCGATGCCGCCGCCGCCGCCGCCGGAGACGCACACCAAGGGTTGTCAGGGGGTCAGATTGCTGGCATTGTGGTTGGATCGATTGCGGCAGTAGCCATCATCGGTGCTCTTCTTGCTTTCCTTTTCATCTGCTGTCGACGCCGCCGCGGCAAGTCGCAAAGAAGTGTTTCACTCAACCAACCCAACCCGCAGCGTAAGGGTGAGTCGCCACCAATGCAGCAGCCGGAAAGCCCGACAGGATATAATATGGTCCCCGGAGGCCGCGTTGCCCGCATGTCCGCCTTGCGTGAGGTTCCCAGCTCTTCGCCAGCTTACTCTCGAACATCTCCTGCGTTGTTCAGCGGCACGAAATACAGCGATTCGTCCGATTCGGAAGCCATGGGCGCCAGCCCCGGAGCCATGTCTCGACGCATCCCTCCAGTGACTGGAAAGCGCCATGGCTCGCTGTCGAGTAGCTCCGCTTTGGCTGGATTGGATAGTGACAGCTCGCCACTATCTGGCACTGCCAACCAATACTCATCGCCTGAGGGGGTGACCAGCGGTCAGTCCGAGCAGCTGTCATACTTCCGTGATTACTATTCGCAAGATGACATTCAACCCGGCGACAAGGTGGCTGCCCTGTGGGCATACTCTCCTCGGGCGGGGGATGAATTCGAGCTGGACCGCGGCGAGATGTTAAAGGTCATTGGTATTTGGGATGATGGCTGGGCCACGGGGGTGCGTCTTTCCGAGCGTGCGGAGGACTATGACATCCACCGCGAGCAGCGTGATAGCGGAGTCTCCAATGGCTCACATCGGCCAGGCCCGTCACCGGCACCCTCCGGTGAGATTAAGGCCTTCCCGTTGGTGTGCGTCTGTCTGCCTCAGCACTGGCGGAAGATTATCGACGGCGGCGTCCAGGAGGAGGATGAAATTTGAGCGCGGGAGTTGACAATGTTCATTCTCCCTTGTTTTCATGCGATTATTACGCCTTGACGACAGCGTGTGCAGCATTCTCATTTTCGTCGCGCCAGCTTCGCGAGAAGTCTTCTCACCCGTGTGCTTGTGTTTCCTCCTCAATCTCTTCCCCAGGCTGGCCACCCTTACCATCTCCCTACCAACGATCCTTGCTCTCGGGGACCCCTGGCGATCGTCGAAAGGGCACTCGCGTGGGATGATTGTGTGTGCATTTTGATTCTTTTTTTCCCTCATGCGTATTCTATATACCCCCCATTTTACGGTGATCTATCTGCTCGTCCCTTTTTTCTTTTCTCTTACCTCTCTCCTTGTCTCTCTGTTCTCTCTTCCACTTTTCTTCCTCCATTGATCTGATCAATGTCCCGTGGAACCGGACGCTGGCGCAACGGAACTCGGACAGAGTACGGGCCACCCTTTCATACGATGGATGCTGGTCTTGATTCTCGTTTCGTCTTCTTATGTACATCTGGTACCCCGCCGTTGAGGGACTGCGCTGCGTGTCCTCCGGTGATTGTTTTGGTTTTGCGGATATCCGGATACATATAGTGCAAGCATTAATGTATGTACATAATTAGACTCGAATCTCATTCAAAAGTTGGCCTCAAGGAGTGATTGATCTGTCTCAGTCTTTAGATTGTCATCCAGCACTGTTCCTTATCCATGGTTGTGAATAATCTACCCGCCTCCACCACCCGACCAGCCAACAGTTCCCCCCACATCCGCGATTGCTGATCATGTTTTACCCGGCCTCGGCGTTAAGGGGAAGCCGGAGACCTTGATTTCGAATCGAATGTGCTTTTAGTAATCCACCCCTCCTTCGACCGCATTCCGTGATACCATAAAAAATGGCGTCTTCCCCAGATTGTCACGGGTTTGAGAATTTCCAATTTATTGCGCTGTCTCCTCTGGACCTCTTTGGTTGACCACCACTACCCCTCGAGTATTCATTCCCATTGCGATTCCACGCCATGGCCTCCCCCAAGATCATCCTCTACACCAACCGCGGCTGCCCTTGGGCTCATCGTGCCCACATCGCGCTCAAGGAGCTGGGTCTCCAATATGAAGAGGTGACGATTGATTTGTCCGTGCCTCGTGAGCCGTGGTACTTGGAAGTCAACCCGGTATGTTCATGCACATCAGCTCCCCTCGCCAAACAGCTAGTCAGATGGCCGTTCCCCTGCGGCGAAGCATTGCATCTTTGCGCCATGTTTCTTAGAACTGGACGCTGATATTTCATGTGCACAGCGTGGTTTAGTGCCTAGTCTCTCATACAACGGCAACATCATCACCGAATCAGGCATCGTCGCGCAATTCCTGGCCGATGCGCACCCATCGCATCTCCTGCCATCATCTGGCCCGACAGACAACGCGCTGTACCGCGCACGCCTGTCGTTCTTCGTCGATGCTTTCTTCAGCAAGGTGGTCCCCCAACTCTTCGCCAGTATTCGATCTGCCTCGGAGGCGGACCGTGATGCTGCTGCCGAGCAATTGGTTGCCGCCGTCGTGAAGGAGGTTGAGCCTCTCTTAACCGCTACCGAAGGCAAGGGTCCTTTCTTCGGCGGCAGCGACAAGCTTACCCTGGCTGAGGTATGTTCCCGAACCTCTGCGCTGTTCTCTCTCTCGTGTTTTTGAGGAGCCAAATGTATTAACCAGTCCTGCTAGGTCCTGTCCGGCTCATTCCTGCTCCGCATTCTCGGCTTCAGTAAGCCTGAGCATGGCCTGGTTAGCGCCAAGCTGCCTACGCTGCTGGAGCAGCAGGCTCCACGATTCAAGCGCTGGGCCGAAGCCACCTCTGCGCATGAGAGTGTCAACTTCATCTGGGATGAGAAGGCAGTTGCGGATCGGATGCGGGAGAAATTTGCTCCTAAGCAGTAGGAGGCTGCCGAATTCTAGCATTATAGGATGGCGAGATATGCTCGACTAATGACATTTGCAATTTTTTATGCCTGGTTATTGGTTGGTTTCCATTTGTCATTTTCGCGGAGGTCACTGTTCGATACTGTAGACAGATAAACTAATTGTAAGGCATACATGCTTCTCCCCACTGACGTGTACACGTGTACGGGCCCTGCGTCCCATGGTTGAGGACCACGTCCGGGTTTAGCGCATACATCTGCCCAAGGCCCTCGATCTTATATTGTTCCCATTTCCCAAGACATGAGCGCCTGCAATGAAGTACGGAAGTGCCGTACTCGCAAGTATGTCGTGCAGGATCTGGCCATGCCAGGTAGCGTGATTGTCGACAACCCTACTGCGTGGCTGTGGAACTACAAACGTGGGATGGATGTTCAACTTCCGCCTAGGCTGCTGGAAATCCTGACTGGTGCCTGGGTAAAGCAATGGTAATACGAGAGACTTGGTGGTTCTGGAACAGACGCCTAGCTGTCAGAGCCTCTCCCCTAGACCTATATAAACCATGCAGTAATCTTGTTGCTCAGCGCTTTTGTTTATTCCAAAATAGGTGTACCGGCGTCACGTGCAGCCACCCCCCACCATCGCAACACCTGGGCAACAACCCCTCCGCTTCATCCCCCCATCCACACCCCCCCATTCCCCGTTAATCTTGTAAGTCCTTCATTGTCCCTGGCCCTTGTGTACGTTGGTATCTCCGGCTGTTTCTATTGGAGCTTCGACATTCTTTGCCGTTCATGCCATTTGACCTCGAGATGAGACTGCCCCTGTTCCTGACATCTCAGCCACTAACATCGTGTGCCAACTTTCTAGACGACCGGTCATTCTCTCCTCCTTTTCTCTTTTCCCCCCTCATCCACATAAAAAATCATGTCGGTACGTACTGGGTTACCCACGGCTCCTATATCCTATTGCAATTGTATACTAATTTGATCTGTTGCGCAGCTCGCATCCGGGTATGATCTCCTCTTCCCCTCTCTCGTCAGCGGCGGCAAACTCGTCCCCTCTCACCAACATTCATAAGAAACTCGTATTGATATTTCCCATTGCAGTGTCTCCGTCCAGGATGAGTGCCTGACGGCATTCAACGAGCTCCGCCTGAGCAAGGGCAAGACCAAGTACATCATCTACAAGATCTCCGATAACAAGAAGGACGTTGTTGTCGACGCTGTCGGTCACGACCAGGACTACGAAGTTTTCCGCGAGCAGCTCGCTGCCTCCAAGGACAGCCAGGGTCGTCCCGCTCCTCGGTACGCCGTCTACGACGTCGAGTACGAGCTCGGCGGTGGCGAGGGCAAGAGGTGCGCATCCCCGGTTTAGGCATCCGCCATAATTTCTGTGGTTTCATTCACTCACCTGTTGCAACTGCAGAAGCAAGATCGTCTTCATCTCCTGGGTCCCCAGCGACACCCCTACTCTCGTAAGTCTCAATTGCTCTGTTCTTTTCGCGAGTCGCATTGAAAATGGCAAAGGGCCTCCTTTGCTAACACTGCTGTTCAGTGGTCCATGATCTACGCCAGCACCCGCGAGGTCCTGAAGAATGCTCTCAACCTGACGACCTCCATCCACGCTGACGACAAGTCCGACATCGAGTGGAAGACCGTCCTCTCCGAGGCCAGCGGTGGCAAGGCTGGTAAATAGATAATGGCGCCGGCTGGGTCCGGGCTGCGTGATCGATAGGGGGTTGTTTCCTACCCTAAGGGTGCTACGGCACGATCCAATTCATCCCCTTCTCCTGCACACCGTTCTCCTTGTTCCATCTTTTTCTCTGTTGCAATGCAAAGACCGTTACGACTTTGGCCGTTTTCTTCTCTCTTCTTCCGTCTGTGGAACAGTCATGATCATCGTTGATTTCATGTTCCTTTGTACATCTTTGATTAGTCCCCTCGTACTCGGTCATTAAGGGGTTCCCAGCGGGGTTTCAATGCGGCAGGTGGTTGTTTGCAAGGCAGGTCGTTGTGAGTACGGATTAGTCAATCTACAATGCAGCACCATATGGATGTGGTTGGATGCACGGGCACATACTGGGAAAGAACAAGTAGACGAGTATCAGTGTAGACAAAGGAAGAGAGCCTCAAGTAATTTCATTCTTTAGCTTCTGATCTTCCATGCTGTTTCGGTTTTTCTTGTGGTTGTACAAGCCCCTCTTGATGCTTAGGGCTGCGACCGAGTCCGATCGCAGGAGGCTGTCGGTTGCCGATCGGGGCAGATTAGATAAGGAAGCATAGGTGGTGCAATTTCAAGGACTATCGAAAGATATACCCTTTCGTACATAGTATTTGAGAGTCTCTTCTCACTATGAACATCCATTATTTCCATCGTATGATGCTGCTGAGAATGATGATGATGCTCACTGGCGGGCGGGCTGGGCCAATGGCCCAATCAGCGGGCGGACAAACTAGGCCAGCGCTAGTCCGGAAACCTCGCGACTTTCCACCTCGAACCACCAAGAACAACTTCAGTCCTTCCCCCCATCACCCCCGACCCTCCCCCTCCACTCTCTTCTCCAGCCGAGTCCCCCTCGCTGCCAGACTCTTCTGGTCCCGGACTCCTCTCTCCACCATCAATTGATTCGTTTTCGACGTGGTGATCCCACCTCCCTCCTGCCGCACAATGTTTCTTCGCTCCATCGCTCGTGCTGCTCCTCGCAGCCCGGCCGCCATCCGTGCCGGCCCATTGGCCTCGCTGAACGCTCTGCAGGCCCGCGCTGCCTCCGACCACGCCATCTCGAACCCTACCCTGGCCAGCATCGAGAAGCGCTGGGAGGGCATGCCCCCCCAGGAGCAGGCCGAGCTGTGGATGCAGCTCCGTGATCGTATGAAGGTTGACTGGCACCAGATGACCCTCCAGGAGAAGAAGGCCGGTATGTACTACCCATTGGATATCAAATTTGACTGTTGGAAGTGATTGCTCGCCTACCCTGCGGTATCCGAGGCTGAATTTTACCGGCATTCTTAAATTTCCTTTTTGGGACATGACTGATATCGGTTTTTTCTTTCTTCTCTAGCCTACTGGATTGCCTTTGGTCCTCACGGTCCCCGTGCCGAGACCCCCAAGGGCGAGGGCATGAAGATCTTCTTGAAGGTCACCCAGCTTACCGTTGCCTCCTTCCTTGTGTTCTACGCCATCCACTACTTCGCCAAGCCCCAGCCCAAGACCATGTCCAAGGAGTGGCAGGAGGCCTCCAACGAATACGCTCTGGTATGTCTACTCTACCGCTATCTTTGGGTTGATAGCGATTGGCCTCGAGCGAGTTCCTCGCGCCCTAGGCCTGTTGAACCGAGTTCGGCTTGCTAACATGTCTCTTCCTCCACAGTCCGAGAAGATCAACCCCATCCACGGCATCAGCAAGGAGGGCTACGAGGGCAAGGGCTTCGTCCAGAGCCCCCCCGCTGAGAAGTCATAAGTGGGCTAGGTGCCCGATTGCGATTGAACAGGAGTCAGATATTGGCGTCGAACAGGGGATTGCGATTTCGCACGCTCATCCGGACCCGGAGATCGTGTCCTTGGGTCATGAGCTCCATGCTGCTGGCCATGCTGCTGTCAACATAACCGCTGATGGGTGCCCGGTCGACACCGATCTGCGCTGTTCATTGTTTTTTGTCCTTTGGCCCACAAGCATCCGAAAATGCGTGTATCCCGTACTGTGCTATAATCAATGTATCTCTTTTGTAGCCATAGAGAAATATGTTGGATGGTCTTCTAGTTTTTGTTATACTATGTTTCTTGTCTTTTTTTTTTCTCGATCTACCGAGTATTTTGCCCAGAACTCCCAGGTCAGTGCCTATGTCATTGTTGGATACACCTCAGGTAGGTGGTCGCGGCTTCATTGGGTGCGTCTTTTTCCGGAGAGATTCGGAACCTGCAGCAGCTGGTGCGGAGAACCCCTGTCCAAGCGCACAGCCAGGACACAGTGCCATTGCGAGTGCAATATGGCCAAATATGGCCATTTTGGACAAGAGAAAAGACCAAATACTATACTTTGGGTTATCGTTTTAGAATACTGCGTCTATCTTCTCCTTGGATTAGATAGCTTCTGGCTGGCCTGTTGGGGCTCCTCGAATTCCTATCGGTTCCATACCACAGACCTCGGACGGGCGGTAGAGGCGTCCGAGTTACACGTCAGAGATTTTCCATCGTAGCAAAAGCGGGACTAAGACCAACACCACCACTGGTCTGAATCAATGTCAATGGTTCTGATCATGGTGATGAACGATGGCTTGAAGGCTTTAGGATTTCCTGTAGCATTATTATCAAACAGGCTTGCAGCTGGACAGGTGGACAAGTGTTTATAGTTGCGCTGGGGCTCCCCTGCATCCGGCTGCCAAGCCGACCGGTGAGAAGGGCGAGGATTGCCAGGCAACGGAGCAACACCACCACACCCTATCGAGCTTAAGGATGGGAGTGAGATCAGAGTGTGAAATACATCACTCATGTGTGGTATTATATGTTGAAAATTGATTATCAAGTTGTTCAGTGATGTTATGTGTTTCGTTGTTATAGACGTTCCCCCCTGGCTCCGAGGATCGGTTCATCACGGGACCATCGGCAAAACCGCCCCGGAAAGGTGTAGTGCGGCCCAGTTCCCGTGCCAGCAGAACGAGACTGAGGGAGTCCACCACCTCTCTCTTCCTCTTCTTTCCCTCTTTTCCCTCCATCCACTCAACCCTTCCCTACCCTAACACCTCGCTCTTCAACACCTCCATCATGTTCAAGAGGTACGTCACCCCCCCCTTCTCGACCTTCCATATCGACTCTCTACATCGATTACTTTTTTTCCTCTTGGACGGTCTCCCCCTAACTGGTTTTTCTCTCTCTACAGCGGTCTCGCCCGGACCTTCGGGAGGGCTGCCTTCGCCCGGCCGACCCCCGTCGCCCGCCTGCGCGCCAATGCCCTGCCCGCCCTCTCTGCTCGCTTCGCCAGCTCGGATGCCACTCAGTCTGGCAAGATTCACCAGGTTATTGGTGCCGTCGTTGACGGTACGTGGTTCTCTCGACACGCCCTGGCCCGGATTGGGGGAACAGACGGAATCGCGAAAATCTTTTCCTCGGCCCCAATCCATCGCCCAACCCATCGCAATCGATCTTATATCATCCTCACGGACAATCGCTGACATGCTATTCGCCACATCACAGTGAAGTTCGAGGGTGACAAGCTCCCTGCCATTCTCAACGCCATTGAGACCGAGAACAACGGCCAGAAGCTTGTGCTCGAGGTTTCCGTACGTGCCCTCTGATTGGTCCGCCCGACGACCTGGCCCATCAAGCCCCCTTCCCTACCCCAACGCATCTAGCTAACCTGCCTGTTCTTTAGCAACACTTGGGTGAGAATGTCGTCCGTACTATTGCCATGGACGGTAAGCTCCCCCTACATATATTGCTGTTCAGCCACCGTGTCGTGCCTTCCATCCCTACCCTAAACGGGATCGGGAGACCCACCCGGTCGGCCTGGCATGTTTACTGCCATCTACGTGGAACTCGCATAACTAACGTCCATCTCCAGGTACCGAGGGTCTCACGCGTGGTGCTGTTTGCCGCGACACCGGCTCCCCCATCAAGGTTCCCGTCGGCCCCGCCACCCTTGGCCGTATCCTGAACGTCACTGGTGACCCCATTGACGAGCGTGGTCCCGTCAAGGCCACCAAGTTCCTCCCCATTCACGCCGAGCCCCCAGAGTTCGTTGAGCAGTCCACCTCTGCCGAGATTCTCGTCACTGGTATCAAGGTCGTCGACCTGCTTGCCCCCTATGCCCGTGGTGGTAAGATTGGTCTGTTCGGTGGTGCCGGTGTCGGTAAGACTGTGTTCATTCAGGAGCTGATTGTAAGTTTGCATCGCACTTGGGTCTATCTGCGTTCTTCGACGCAAATGGTGAATGATCCCTGATGAACTCTTGCTAACAAACCTTCCAGAACAACATCGCCAAGGCCCACGGTGGTTACTCCGTGTTCTGCGGTGTCGGCGAGCGTACTCGTGAGGGTAACGATCTGTACCACGAAATGCAGGAGACTGGTGTCATCCAGCTCGAGGGTGACTCCAAGGTCGCTCTGGTCTTCGGTCAGATGAACGAGCCCCCGGGTGCCCGTGCCCGTGTCGCCCTGACCGGTCTGACCATTGCCGAGTACTTCCGTGATGAGGAGGGCCAGGATGTGCTGCTCTTCATTGACAACATTTTCCGTTTCACCCAGGCCGGTTCCGAGGTGTCTGCCCTTTTGGGTCGTATCCCCTCTGCCGTCGGTTACCAGCCCACCCTGGCCGTCGACATGGGTGGCATGCAGGAGCGTATTACCACTACCCAGAAGGGTTCCATTACCTCCGTCCAGGCCGTCTACGTGCCCGCTGACGATCTGACTGATCCCGCCCCTGCTACCACCTTCGCTCACTTGGACGCCACCACTGTGTTGTCCCGTGGTATCTCCGAGCTGGGTATCTACCCCGCTGTCGACCCCCTGGACTCCAAGTCCCGTATGCTCGACCCCCGTATCATCGGTGAGGAGCACTACGCCGTTGCCAGCCGTGTCCAGCAGATGCTCCAGGAGTACAAGTCCCTCCAGGATATCATTGCCATTCTGGGTATGGACGAGTTGTCCGAGGCTGACAAGCTCACCGTCGAGCGTGCCCGTAAGCTCCAGCGTTTCCTGTCTCAGCCCTTCGCTGTCGCCCAGGTCTTCACTGGTATCGAGGGTCAGCTCGTCGACCTGAAGGACACCATTGCCTCCTTCAAGGCTATTATCAACGGTGAGGGTGATGACCTCCCTGAGAACGCCTTCTACATGGTCGGTGACTTCGCCTCCGCCCGCGCCAAGGGTGAGAAGATTCTGGCTGAGCTCGAGGGCTCTGCCTAAATGTAATATTGTCTATTTTGCTTAGTTAGCGGCGGGGGTTTTCCATGTCCCACAAACCCCTCGTGTCAAAAACTTTCGCTGCTTCTGAAATCTTCTGTGCCAACTCTTCTCCCTGTGTGTGTGTTTTATTTCCATCTCTTTCCCCCTTTTCCCTTCTCGGTCCGGGTCTGGCTTTTTCCCCCTTTGTTCTTTTGTTTGTTGAACTCTTTCGAGTCTTGTGTGTCTCGCCGCTCACTCGACGTCACTTTTCCTTTTTGATTGCGTGTACACTACTCCGATCTTAAAGAGAAAAAGAAAACCAGAAAGGGATTCTGATTGTCACCATTCTCGATTCCGATTCTTGTCTTTCTGACGTGATGTCTTGTGGGTGCCTGACGTGCACTTGCCTTGAAACGTGTTTGATGTTCAATGGAACTTGTCGCTGTGAAACCAATGGCGATGGTTCATGCCAGATGTATCAGTGATCGAGAGCAAGAGGAGGAGGATGACCGGAACTGAACTGCATTCGAGTTGAATGAGGCAGGCTCGAGAAGAGACTACGAAGCTGGACGATGGTCAAAGGCTCTTGGTGATTGTTGGATGGGAAACGCAAAACAAAAAGCAAAACTCCTTGTCTAACGAGCGAAGTTTGACGAGATTACCCCTTGGTTATCCTCCTTTTTTAAAGCCTGGCTGGATGCACCCTGGCCTGGCTTGTGTTTCATTATTGTGTATTTAGAGTTGAAAACCCATGGCCTGGATGGCGACCCTAAATATCTTGGTGTCCCAATTGTATTTTCTTTTGTTGATGTGTTCTCCATCTCGTCGGTGACTTGAGGTTACTTTCGGATGGGTGTGTACGTGACGAGTACCCTGACGTAAGTGCTGGATGTTTTCACGAAGTGTCATTGACGGTGTTTCCTCAAAGGAGGCCGTTCATAGGTAGAGATCTCATTGTAATGGTACTCGTGCCTTTGGGTGGTGGATGGTCGATGACATGGAAGGGATTTGCCAGTACTAGCCAACCTTGAACTGTTGATACTGCTACTTACATCTATGGAGGGTGAAGAGAGTAGAAACATGGAACAACCCGAGAATAATTAACCAAAAGCACGACTAGCTGACATGAGATTCCAAGACAGAATGCATAAAACGAGCTCGAGTGTCGTAGAGATTACGAAGCAGAGGTTATTGTTGCCGCACACTGCTCTCCATCACAGCGTCTGTTCCAAAGCGAGAACCTGCGAGTAAACAGTTAGCCAAACTCCCCCAGAACGACAACCAGACTCGACGCCCCGAGCAGAGAGACTTGAATCAGGCAGGCATGTAAATGGAAACCACTCACCAAAGCAGTCCTCGTCGGAATATAAACCTGCGTGAAATTCGCCCGCCCATTCCATGGCATATCCGTCGTAAAGAACCTCGTCTCCTTGACGTTTCTCCCTAACCCCCCAAACTCCTTATCATCCGAATCAAGCACAATCCGATACGTTCCCGCAACATCAACGCCCACCCGATAATCCGTAAAACTATTCGTGGGGTGGAAATTGAAAATCCACAGCAGACCCGCCCGCTCAAAGACAAGCACCTTGTCGCTCTCGTTCTTCAGGCTAACGTACGCCTGCGCTGCATGCAGCCAGCCATACTTGGCTTCGGTGAGTTGCATGGCGCGGTCGAACTCGTTGAGGAACTTGTATCGTAGGAGGTGGTCTTCTGTTAGGTTGAGCTGGCGCCGGGCGTACCAGAAGGAATTGCCGTTGCCTTCGCGGGGGAAGTCGAGCCATTCCGGGTGGCCGAATTCGTTGCCTTCAAAGTTGAGGTAGCCTTCGCCTCCGAGGCCGTGGGTTACGAGTCGGATCATTTTGTGGAGGGCCATGCCGCGCTCGATTGTGGGGGTGAAGTCGGTGAGGACGGACATGTGGGTGTACATTTCTTTGTCGCAAAGCCACATCATGAGGGTTTTGTCGCCGACGAGGCTGGGGGAGATGGTGTTAGAAGGAGTGTTGGGAAGACGGGGGAGGGTGTTTCTGGGTGATACTTACGCTTGGTCGTGGCTCTCGGCGTAGGCGATGGTCTTCTCGCCGTGACGACGGTTCGTGAGCGTAAAGGCAAGGTTACCAATGTCCCACTCGCTGTCGGACTTTTCCTTCAGTAGCTTGATGTACATGTCTGGAACGGCCATGGCGAGTCGGTAGTCGAAGCCGACTCCTCCCAGTGAGTGTGGAAGGCACAAAGCGGGCATACCAGAGACGTCTTCTGCGACGGTGATACACTCAGGGTAGAAATCGTGAAGCATGGTGTTGGCCAGGGCCAGGTAAGTAATGGCCTCGTCATCGACAGCAGGGCCAAAGTACTCGTGGTAGCCGCCGGAAAAGCCTCTATATCTGTGGTTAGCTCACCCTTCAAATCATGTGCAAGGGGAAAGGTGCCCATACGTTCCAATACCGTGGTGCACGTAAAGCATGCTCGTCACACCGTCGAAGCGGAAACCATCAAACTGATACTCCTCCATCCAGAAGCGCAGGTTACTCAGGAGGAACCGGAGCACTTCATGATGTCCGTAGTTGAACAGCCGACTATCCCACTGGTCATGGCGACCCTTTCCACCCTCGTGGAAATAGAGATGGTCAGATCCATCAAACATGTTCAGTCCATCAAGAACATTCTTCGACGCATGGCTGTGTACCACATCAAGGAGCACCACCAAGCCCATACTATGCGCAGTGTCAATTAATTCCTTCAGATCCTCCGGGGATCCGTAGCGGCTGCTCGCCGCGAAGAAGTTGTTCACCTGGTACCCGAAGCTGGCATAGTATGCGTGCTCCATGATGGCCATCAGCTGGATGGCATTATAGCCTAGGTACTTGATGCGGGGAAGCATGTTCTTGGTGAATTCCTTATAGGTTGCGACCCGGGTTTCGGGAGACGAGATACCAACGTGGGCCTCGTAGATGCGCAGACTTTCGGGCTTCTTGGGGCGCGGGTGCTTGAAGGTGTACCGCTCGCTGGCGGGCGGGTTCCAGAATACGGCGTCATAAACGGGAGAGACCTTGAGATCCTGCACGACACGCTTGATCCATGCTGGAATGCGGTAGATGCGCTCTCCGCTGGGGAGAACCATAGTAATCTTGATAATTGGAAGGCATGTTAGCTTGGACGTTCTCTCTGGGTCTGAGATTGAGGTGTATAGGCTTGCCTTGATCTTGCTGTCGTGAGGAATCGCCGGGCTGCCCTTCACTGCGGGAATGGTCACTTCCCATACGCCGAAGCTGTTTTTCGCCATGGGGTTGGCCGTGTTATCCCAATTGTCTGCTAGTCTCAGTAACGTGATTTCAGAGCTTGGTCTCTGCTCTCTACCAGAATGCACGTACTGAAATCGCCAACCAGCGAGGCCTCCACTGCATTGGGCGCCCATTCCCGGTAAATGATGTCGCCGTTTGGTTTTGCATTAAGACCAAAGGTTTCATAGCTCTGGAAGAAAGGTATAGCTGTTAGTGAGGGCCAATTTCAAGATGCCGAGCGTAAAGGAAGTCAATTTCACCTTGCTAAACTTGTCTAGGCCGCCCTCGGCCTCGTTGATGACCTTGGCCCACTTCTCGACCAAGCTGTATCGATGCTTCAGCACATCGCGATGAGGTTCCAGCCAGGGGTCCAGCTTAATGACGCCTGCATAGAAATGAATGAATTAGCTATCCATCGGCCAAGGCTTCTCTCAATCGCGACCAGCTAGCTTGGAGCTCTAGCTATTTCTGGTAGCGACTCGGGGGGCAGCTGGTTCAGTGACGTACCTGTTCCGTCGGCGGGGATATCAGTAGAGGAGGCCATCTCTCGCGTCCGATTGATTCTGGATTGAACAATGTTGGAGGAGCAGGAGAAGAGAAAGAAGAAGAAGAAAAACAAGCAGAAGAAAAGTCACCCGCGCGAGGACCCCTCCTCTCCGAGACTCTCAACGTTTATCGCGCATTCAGTCTGGGCTAGAACGTGTAGTGATTGGGCGGGCGGAGCTGGTTGATTGTGTTCCCAGTGGAGACTTTCACTGCGGGGAGCTCGGGCCCTCTCCAGTTGACTTTGTCGATGGCGAATCCGGTTTTGGCCACAGGTGCTTGGCAGTGTCGTTGAGAAATCTGTGATGATTGTTGATTTTGAATTGCTCAATAGTATTATTGATATAGACTATTGAAGCAGATATCTTCCTAGCTACTCGTTGAGCTATGGTATCTAGGATTTCTCCGAGTCTGATCTTGACTACTTCAGTAAACTCTCTCACCGGGCCAGACTGCGCCGTTCCTGGCCGGGCGCAGTACCACCTCGACTGCTTTGGGCCCTTACCAGATGCATCTCGGTGAAACGTCTGTTGATTTTCAAACCCCTGGCCATGGCGATTCGAGCGAGATGCCAATGATGGAATTGCCATTCCATCCGATTACCAAATTTGGCTTTGGGCTGAATGGCCTGCCCCCGATCGGAGAATTTGGCAAATTGCCACTTCTCTGCGTTATCTTCCGTGAGATCACAATGCATAACCCAGCAATATCTCCGTGGAAAGGGAACATGTTGTATGCAGACCTGAATTTTGACTCGGAGACTTGCGCAGGCGATCTAAGCTAGCTAGATGCAGCGGGATTCAGTTGAATGTCTCATGTTTGGATGTGTTAAACCCCCAAGTTAGGAAGTGCTTTGACTTGCCCTGGTCGAGACTGGCGAAACATTAATATTTGTCGGTGTAAATCAGCCTGGCTCAGTTAAAGATCCAAGTTGTGCCTGTTAATAGTACCCAATTCTCGAGATCGTGCGAAACTCGAATGATATAGAGACCAGAAATCCCTGATCCCTTCACGGACATCGACCTTTCAAGGAGAGTTGAAACTCATGAGATGATATCACGCAGTGAGACCCATTAAAGGCTAGGTCAATGTTGATCTTAGAGTATTGGATCTTGAGACGGCTCTAAACTAATAAGTTTGTATCTCAGGCTTGTCATGGAGTCAGCTCCAAATGTGTTCAGCTGAACACTAAAGGTACGCCTGCCATCTATAGTAAACTCACGATGACACCAAAAGAATCTGTAAAGGCACACTGTTGCAAAGGTCCACTAATGAATTAGAATAAAGTTGTGTTAGAGATTAGTCAAATGGACCCTACCGAGTTGCGCCTTATGACGAATCACTCCCATCTCCCCGACCAGTCTCTGTTGCTTAGACTCGTGTCCCTTATTCACCCTTTCTTGCAGTATAACGTGTCTAGAGGACCAGACAAGCAGTAACTGGTAATTATAGGTGTGGAGTACCTACCTTATCGGCAGATCATTCCATGCGCCAATCAACATGACTTGGGTGATTTACTTTATCCAGGTAGGGCACAGGTCTAGGGCTGAAGTGGCACTTCGTCATGCAGTGTAGCCCTCTAGTTCTTGCCATGGATAGTTACTGCAGGCACAAGGCACAGCAAGGATGCCTGGGCACAAATGATGTTCCCATGGGTGGTTTTCACTGTCACACTTTTTCAATTAAACCTTAGTACCATGGAAATACGGTTGATGTTGGCTTTGGAACACACTTATTAACGTCAAATGTTCTCTGATTATGAGATCAATGTCAAGTACTTTCTTCTAAGGTAGTATTGAAGCACTAATGGGGGTTGTGATCTGCAGAATCGTTTAATGGCCCAAGGGGGTTTTCTCCAAGGTAGTAGAGGATACCTTATCTTCTCCTTTCATTCGTGATTAACAATGCAGGGAGGTTAAATTAAAGGATGTTAGAACTCGACTCTAGATCCTACTACCCTAGAGAATGATGCAGTAAGTTGATTACAGATATGAGATTACTAAATTGAACCCCCTCCACCCTTTACCTGAAATTCCCTAAGATACTGTTTCTGCTACTGTTTCTGTATTTAGTTTACGTATAAACCTATACATTCTAAAAGGACGTAGATAACTAAATAAGTAGGGGAGTAAGCGCGGTAAAGTGTGATTAGGGTATTTAAGGATTAAGTTCCAATTACTATCTTATATCATCGATTATCTCTATCTTAATGCCTGAGTTTCTGAAATTTAGGCATTTTCATGCAGGAGGGGGGTCAATTCAGCAATCCAATACTGATATCCAAGTCCCATATACTAAATGGAATAGAAGATTCTTAGTGATTTTTCCCCTCATACTGTACCAGATCTGAGCTATTCCCTTGCTTGCTTGAGATCTATGTTCTGGACATCCCCCATAAGCCACTCACGACACATTTATTGACGGACTCTGCATGTAGAGGTTAGGCTTAGAAAACTTCTTCAATCTCTTGATGGTGCAAGTGTATCATTCTGAGCGCCCCTCAAAGAGAGATTCAAGCACGTATTTTGTGTGTCAAGTAACTGGAATGTCGGACTCGGCAGTACTTGAAATCATTTTCAATCACCGTTGAACTCAACCTCTCACCGAGAATGTCGGAAGATTCGAGCGTGTTTCACAGGCACAGAAGCAATGTCACCTGTCTAGCATAGAGCAGGCCCGAGATTTTCCGATGCTGCGTAGGTTTCCCTTTCACTATGTTGATGAATTGTCGACATCTTGGTGGTTAAAATGTCACGCAAATTGTGAATCAAGTCTACAATTGGTCGTCCAGAGGGAACAAGTTATGTAAAGGGCGGCGTACTCTAGCAAGGTTCCTAGAACGTCATGGAAGTGAACGGGGAAAACTGAAAGAATGATTGATGGTCGGCACTGTCGGAAGATAGAACAATATTATGAACAGAGTAACCCAGCAAATTCCTTGAGAAGTAGGAATAGCACCGGAGTAAGCCCGATATCTTTAATCGCCCCACACCAAGACCATTTGATCGCGTGTTTCGGCTGCCAAGGCAGGAAGATTCAGCCACTACAATCATACCTATCGATGTACACAGTACCCAGTTAAAAAGTACAGGCAACTCGTAGTAAGCCATAGTTTTAGCTTCCCGGGAACTCTCGATGGGAAGCACAGTAAGCTCCCTGGCTCGCAACGGTATGCGGCTCCACTTAACCGCCAGCCCTACAGTACACAATTGGGCGGCCATCCGTTCCCATCAATCAGAACCATCCCCACAGACAAGTCCCGGTCGTTCCGATCAATTGATCGCCCTTTGATGGCTGGAAGACGGGAGGGATGATGATTCCGGAAATGTCAAGAGTGCCAGAGAGTGGTTGCACTCTCTTGCATACGCGTTTCCAGGAAACCGATAGAAAAAGGTGGGGCCATTCAAATATACGTGAGGAGCTTCTCGTCGGGACCCCTGTGCATTATCCGGCTCTATGCGATCGAGGCTTACCTGATTATCAGCCGTGCTAATATTTGGTAGTCGTCTTTATTAGCAGGTAAAATTCTCCGGCACTCTTTAGGTACGCATATTCATCCGAGTCCATTTCTGACTGCTTCCTGTGGATATTGCATAGGAATTCTTGAACGAGCACAGCAGCGTGCTCGGATCATTGATCCAGTCAGAGATACGATCGAAACCCACTTATAGTCCTAAGCTACAATAGGTGGCGACCGTACTTTGTCCAAATGGATGACATCAAAGATTAATAACAATATTCTCGTAGTCTCGTCACAAATCATGTACACTTTTCAACAACACACAATTCACATCTCGTTGACATCAACGAAGTTGTCAAGTAACTCATCAAAATATCCCCCACAACTCTGTTGATCATAGACCGGCATCGTCCGTGAGTAGTCCTCCCATTCCGGAAAACTCGTACACAGCTCCGTGCACATAGCCCCTTCTTCAGACCCACCAGAAGACGAAACATCCGAAAAAGTCGAGGATGAGTTTCGCCGTGAGTTCGAGTCGAGTAGATCTTGGTTCATCTTGGAAAGCTGGCGGCTGATATGGTGGTCGTCACAATTCGCATGTTCAAAGACCCGATTCTTAAGTCGCCAAAGCTCCTCTTTTAGAACGTCCACCTCTGCGAGTAAATAGTCACGTCTGGCTGTTTCGTTCTCCAAAGCCCCTTGTATCTGCTCGTGTTCTTTCTTCTTCTTCAGTCGGCATTTGTTTGCGGCGACGCGGTTGCGTTCGAGGTGTCGGGCTCTCTGGGGACTGATAGCTTCATCGGGCTCACGGCAGGACTTTCTTCGCTTTGCTTGAGGTTTGTATTCGTGCTCTGTTGGGTGGCTCATTGTTTTTTGAGCTGTTTTCCTCTCGCGTAGCGTCTTGAGGAGTAGTTCTTTCTCGCTGCGGGGGACTTGGGAAGAACCTGGTGGGAAAGTTGGGAATTTTGTGCCGGGATGCAGTTGCTTTGTGGCACTCTGTAGTCCAAGCATTGTAGTCATTGTAAATATTTGTTCACGACGGGAATTTGAGCAATTGTGTTGGGGGTTCCAAGCGTTCCAAGTTATTAAATAAATTGAAAAAGTACACCTGCCGAGCCGCAGGATCCTTGCTTTCACCAAGTATGATGTCGACTTCCAACGGTAGCTTTCGAAGCTTTCAACCGGAGTTGAGATGCGGGGTCTCGCCACCTTGCAACCGTGGTCTAGGCCCGCAGACCATCCTCATGGCCAATCATCACAGATACCCGAAGGTGAGAGAGTATTTGCGACTGTGACAGGACTAGGCTAGGCTACACCATGACGGGGAGAAAGGGCTGAGTAATGGGAAGAAGACCGTTCGAAAGTCGCGGATAACATTATCCGTAATTGGTACAGATTTTCAGGTTCAATGGTAGACTTGATAAGTGAATGGGAAAATAATCCGCCCATGCTAAACAAAAAAGACTTATTGCAGGGGCCTGCACAGGTATTGAGGCTACAGGATGGAACGCAAGTATGTTCATTTGATATGGCGTGTACTCCAACTACTTAATCTGATGCTGGACTCGGCGGCAGCTCTCCCGTCGTCCAATTCACCGCAGCAGATCCCAGTTTAAATTCAAGTGTGCCTCCCTTGGCAAATATGTCATCCCACGTCAGCCAGTTCTTCTTCCACGGCTTGCCGTTGACTTTCAGGCTCTGCACATAGAAATCTCTATCTCCATTGCCATCACCGCCCGTCGAGGTAATTTTCAGCTTCTTGTTCCCGCCGAGATCGATAGTCATCGACTCGAACCATGGTGAATGGATGAGGAATGTAGTCTGCCCAGTGATCGGGTACAGGCCGATCATATTCCACAGAAGCCATGTCTGCATCGCTCCGGCATCACTGTTGCCTGGGAGGCCTGATACGCCGGTGGAATAGTCGCTTTTGGCAACTTTTCGGGACCGCGAGACAGACAGATCTTGACGACCGACGTAGTTGTAGAGGTATGGGATGTTGAACATGCTGTTGATACCTGTTAGTCTGGATATTTGAGGAAGAGTTCAGTGGAAGAGATAACATACGGCTCGTTCGTGGCATCAAAAATGATCCCACTTGACCCACTAGCACCCTCAATGAACATGGTGTCCAATCGGTTGACCACCGTCTCGGCGCCTCCCATCAATTTAATCAGATGCTGCATATCATGCACATCTGCCCAGGAATATGCCCACGAGCTCGCCTCGTAGTACGGACCCCCCCAATACCCACTATCCTTCAACGGATCCGTCTCAATGAAGCCGGTCGTATTCCGCGGGACGACAAAGCCCGAGAACCCGAGAGAGCTCTGCTTCGGATTCCAATGGTTACGCCAATTGCGAGAGCGATTAAGGTATTTGCTCGCATCTTGATCCTTGTTCAGTCCAGAGGCAACTTGATACAGACTAAAGTCGTTGACCGCGTACTCGACAGCCCGGCTGACGGAACGGCTGTACTTTGGCGTGATGTATCCAAGACTAAGCCAGTCGGGCAATGCACCCCGACCCTCGTGTGTTGAAGAATCGGGCGCCATGTGGTCGACGAGAGAATTAGCGGGCGTGACTTCGGCGTCTTTGACCATGGCTTTGTAGCCGTCTTCCCAGTTGACGGATCCGCGAACACCCTTCACATAAGCGTCGGCGAGAATATTGTCGGCGTTGGAGCCACCTTGCGTACGGCCGTTATAGTTGGATGAGCGTGCGTCAGGAAGGTAGCCATCGTGTCGCCAGATATCGATGAGAGACCGGATCTGCTCCTCGTAGGCAGTTGGCTGGAGCACTTGCATGAGAGATGTAGAGCAGCGGAACAGATCCTAGAGCCATTGGTTAGACGGGTCTGGACTTCATCCAGCTGTGTAGAGCTCACCCAGAATGTGAAAATGTCCTGATAGTATGGCTCATCTGACTGCCAGCCGGGATTCTCTCCCGTTTGGTTCGTCGGAATGAGATGCATGAAATACAGCGAGGTGTATAACAGACTGAGACTGGTCTCATTGGTATTGGTTGTGGTGATCTTGGACAAGACCTTGTCATTCCATTCAGAAACTGCGTCGTTCACAACTGATGTGAAGCTTGTGCCCGCAGGAATTTCCCGGTTCACGTTGTTGCAGGCTTGCTCTGTGGAAATCCATGAAATTCCAACACGAGAAATCACTTCTTCCTCACTGAATGTGAACAGAGCACCGACTCGCGTGGAATTTGAAGTGGATGAGACAGAACCACCAACCTTCTCGATGCTGTGCGCTGCACCAGTTGCGGTGTATGTTTTGTTTCTTGTTGCATCGGCTTCGAAATAGCCACCTATTCCAATATGTTAGCAGCCCAGTCAATCCATTCATACATCGATAAACTCACAAAAGTAGATTGTCCAATTAGGAGCCTTGTTCCAGCCATTACGGTAGGTTCCAAGCCCTTCGTAATGGCCATCCGCAAAGATGGTCAAGTTTCCACCTTGATAATTCTGCCCAAGCCCCTGGCCACGGAAAGACGGCAAGACATGCGAGACGTCTACCAGGACGTTGTTCTCCGAGCCACTGGGATATGTATAGCGGTAGATTCCTGCTCGAGCAGAAGCACTCAGCTCAACCTCAACACCGTCTGCTGTTGTGGCCTTGTAGTACCCAACAGAGCCCTCATCAGTCCCAGACCGAGCAACGGTGATATTGGACAGAGGATCGGTGATATTTCCCACTAATGGTAGCTGCGAGACAGTACCGTACTTGGGGGCACCCCCGGTGCCCTGTTCGTGCATCAAGCTAAAGCCGGAGAATTTACCAGTCGGCAGGTATCCCGCGTAAGAGTCTGTACCGGCTTGGAGAAGGTCAGGGCCCAGTTTGACCATGCCGAAGGGTCTTGCTGCGCCGGGGAAGTCATTGCCTCCGCTTTGTGTTCCCATGCTAAGTTGATGTAAGAAAAATTTGCGCTTTTCGTGTCATGAGTCTTACGAGACTTACAAGACATCGACATGCTGTGTCAAGTCTTTGGCCGCAGACAATGCCAGCAAAGTGAGGCCAGTCAGCATCTCGAAAGGCCTCATAATGAGGCTGCCCTCGGAATACTGTCAACGTGAAACTGCAGATAGATTATACGCTGCACAGCACCGCTTGTTGCGCAAGATGACCGCAGCTCGTGTCTGAAGACTGTGATCAAGCTCACGCATTAGAATCCAATGTGTCTTCTTGTGAGAGTACAAAGAAGAGGAGAGAAACCAGTCTCGTGCTCCTTTCTCTGGCTATCTCGGGGCGATCACATCTGCTGAAACCCGCTACACCAGCCCGGCCAGACGATCTATAGGACTCATCGCGTGTGCCGAGGACCGTGGACAGGATTTTGCCCATCCCCGCTCACACTAGATTCTACTAGCACAGTCATGTTCTTTTGCTGGGTACAGATTTTTCTCCATGATTGTTGATGGCGCTAGGCAGGCGAGATTCTGGAATGCATGGCCCCAAACAAATCACCAGCTCCATCCAGGGTCCAAAGTCCCGCTAAAATCGCATCGTAGCCAGTGAGCTTACGGGCCAAAAGTTCTGTTTTAAGATACAGCAAATAGGCAGCAAGGAAAACTTGCAATGTGTAACGGGAGGAAATTAAACTAATGCTTCTACGCATTCCAATCCAGGCTGGAATCGGGGGCACCTGGGGAGAGATGAAGATGTGAGTCGTTACTGACACAGCTTTGATTTAATGAGTTCTGGCAAAGGAGAATGCTGGTTTGTGCATTTTTCAGGGCAAACAATGGCTCAGGTACGCCCAGGGCGTACTCCGTACCTGAAGTATGGAATGCAAGTGTGTAACCAAATCAGCGGTGCGGGTGGATTCACATGGGTCGATCAGGGACCACTCCACGTGTACCGCTGGTTGGCTGGGAGAGCGAAGAAATTTTTTTTTTAAAAGTGTTGCCTGGCAATATGGACCGAGTGCATCTTAACTTAAAAGTTGATGTTGCAATATCAGATCCATCGGCCATATAAAACAGAAGTGACTTCGGGTCAAGATCAGGGTTAACAAAGGAGTCTTTGATCTGAGGGGGTACAGAATGAGCAGGCAACCAAGAAAGAAGGGGTGCTAAACCAGGGATTGTGTTCTTCGAGAGATGACTTCGTAAGCGAGAGATAGAGAACAAAGTTGGCCTTGTATAGAACAATTTATCAAGTAAATATTGAATGAGGACATTTTCTACGGACACGATTTAACATACAATAACTCCAATCACCCTTGAATCTTCCAGGATTGAGGGCATACTTGAAATCGGGCAGACAAGCATCGCAGCCATACCGATAAGGCACCAAACATTACCCAAACAGGATTAGCGGCTGATTGGATCGTTAAGCTCATCTGAACCTTACCCCGGCCTACATGTCACCAGCACAATTCACCATGCGACGACTGCCCCAAACGTGATACGCCATGCCGTGACGATCCAAAAAAGCCGTTCGAGCCCGCTAGTCCGCCAGCCCGCATGATGGCGCCTCGGAATCGCCCGAAACCCCGAATCACATGGTGGATGCGCCTTCGGAGATTCGTCTACAACTTCGAGTCCCCCCTCCAGCTTCGCGGCACCCTCACACGACTGAGCCACCGGCACAAGTACCCTTTTCTAGCCTTGCTCCGTCTGCTGCTGCCGCTGCCGACATGGCACTTTCCGCTCCCCGAGCCGGTCCCCGTGAGGACCATGCTGAACAATGTCGCGCTCCTGCAGTCCCGGAAGACGGCTGCCGACCTCACCAACATGCGCTCGGTACCGTTGTGGCGTGCCCGAGATACACCCTTGCGTGCTCTATACCGGATATATGAGGCTGTGGCGGCGCGTGAATTCTATGCGATCGGGGCAGAGGTGGAGTACTTCTGGTACCAGTCGCGTGGGGCCTGGGCAGCGCATCGGATACCGGATCCTTGTGACGTTGATCCGGTGCGGTACGCGATATTGGCGTGTATCGCCGAGGAGCTGGCGCGAGCGTTCAACTGGCGGATGAGCTTGGGGATGCGACGCGATAAAAGCAAGCACATTTACCGGAAAACCTTCGAGGACCCTCTGCCGTCTTTCACTCCGGAGACCGCGCCTCGCTGGACTAGGAAAGTGGCTCCGATCGATGTGGAGTTGATCGCTGATCTGCCTGCGGATTTCCTCGACTCTGCTGGTAGACTTGTGCTTGAAGAAGGAGGGGAGAATCCTATCTTTGCAGAGAGGAACATCATCATCGACACCGGCCACTTCTACACAGTCTAGAGTGATCGAACGAGGAATGTCATGCGATCTCAAGAGAACGCCTCTTCGTTATATTTCTCTCGATATGCAGCAGCGATTTCATTCATTGTTGCCTGGTCAGGAGGTGTCTCAAAGGAGCAGATATTGAGGGTTCGGATATGCTCTCTATCCAGTGGCCCATCGTTTTGCGTCCGCAGATGCTTCATGATGGCAAGCACATCGGCGATATCCGATGGCCGCTTCGCATGCCTCTTGCTGTTATGGATGCGCCGTAATTTCCGCTCCAGCGCCCAGTCCAACGGCACGGCGAGAACGCGAAGATGTGTGCCCTCCCACAGAACAATGTTCTGCTCCTCGGCCTTTTCAAAAAGAAGCTGCCGGAACTGATCCGGGACGAAGAAGGCGAGTTCTTCGTTTACCCAGTCGTCGATGAACCCTAGGTGTCGGGCCGCCCGGGTGATCGCATTCTGTAATGGCTTTTTGATGTCATTGTCATGCGCCCATTGTGGCTCCAGCAGATAGTCTATGTCACCCGTGCTCTCGCGATTTCGAAAGAAATTTGTCGCGAGGAAACCACCAGTCGAGATGAGGGTGATGGGGGCGAAGGCGATGAGCCAGTCATCTTTGCCCATTTCATTATCGAGAACCTCGAGACCTGGTCAGGACGGTCCTGCGTGTGAGTATTTGTAAGGTAGCCAGAGACGCTATAGAAAGAAATGCCGCACCTTGCCTAAAGTCTTCCGCACCAAACCTGTCCTTCTCCCTTTCCATGTGTGGTCCTCTGTGACGGGGCCCGTCGGGACGCAGAAACGATGCCCAGTATTTGACAAATCTTAAATGTACACTCGCTTAGGGAATTTGCACCTTTCTCCCAGCCATGGGGGTTGGAAATACTCTCCTAGCAATCCGACGTTCGCATGGTCTGCTGTGCGGCAGGACGATTCTCGAGAGTTCTAGGCTGCGAGCGCAGATAAGCCTCCGACGGTCGAGACCGTCCAAAGCTACCCCGCCCGTCCTGCACGCCGCTGGAATAGTCATTGCACAGCTGACGGGCGTCTGTTTGTCTGGTGTCTATTGTACTTCTAGCCCGTGAACTAGTTCTCGATTTCGCCGCCCGAGTCGGATGATGGTGCCATTCACCTTGTGATTTGCCATACGTCCATCCTTTTGGGGGTTTGTAGTTCAGCCGTTGAGCTCGATGACCGAGTAGGAAAGGAAAAAGACATATTCTTTTGCCAGTCTCGGATGTAACTGACTATACAATAGCCAAGCTTAGGAGTATGAACGTCCAGCCATCATGATAGATGTGCAGATCCCGCTCCTACATGAACTCCTTCCAGACTCTCTGTGCATTTCCCGCACTGCCGGACCCATCCGTTCAACCCAGTCTGTTCAACCAAATAAGAAGTGCGGCGCGTCGATAAGTGCAAAAGTCTGACCCGACCGCTCTTTCATGTTGGATGTTGACACTGCAGAGCTGAGAAGGAATCTCCGGGAGCATTTCTGGATGATTGAGGGTACTTAACGCGGCTAAGACTAAAGAATATCTGCAGAAACCTTCTGATGGAAGCTTGTTGAGGAAGGTATAATTGGTTGGGACCTTTTGACTCACGTAGGTTCAAAAGTACGACGTCTCTGTGATCTACAACGGTGGAACGGTCCTGACATTGTTATTAATATCCTGGCATTGAAAAAATGATCGCTAGCATCTTATCAAATGCTATTTTCGCAGACCAAAGACAATGAATACCGATTGAATCCCGTCCTTTTCCAATTTCTCATCTATTCCTCAAGCTTTCTAACCGTCGGATCCCAAGCACAAGGACTGTACTCATCCGTCTCCAGCTCCCGAACCTCCTCAGGAGTCAACTTGAAGTCATACACATCGGCATTAGCAACAATGCGCGATGGCGTCACACTCTTCGGCAGCGGGATAAAACCCTTATCCAGACTCCAACGGATAAGCACCTGCGCCGGCGTCTTCTGATACTTCTCCGCCAGCTTCTTGACCGACGGCTCGTCGAAACGCGCGCCGCGCACAATGGGCGCGTAAGCCTGGAGCGCAACGCCATGCTGCGTACACCAATCGACGATATCCTTGCGCGCAAGCCAAGGATGCAGTTCGACCTGGTTGATGCTGATCACGCCGCCCTTGCCCTTGCCGCCGCGCTCGGCTTCAAGCTCGCGGATGTGGTGCTCTAGTTCGTTGAGGTGGTGCACGCCGTAGTTGCTAACGCCGATCGAGCGGACTTTGCCGGCTTCGACGGCTTCGACTAACTGGAGAGGTATCAGTTTTAGGTGGGTATCGAATCGAGATTTTGAGGGGAGAATGCGTACCGCTTTCCATGCACCCTTGCGATTTGCAGAGCCACCCATGGGCTTGTGCAGGAGCATCAGGTCGATGTAGTCGAGTTTCGTCAGCGCGAGGCTCTCATCGACGGTCGCCTTGGCTTCATCGTAGCTGATATTGATGACTTTGGAAGTGAAGAATATTTGGTCACGCGGGATGGACGACGCGCGAATCGCGTTGCCGCAGCCAGCTTCGTTCTTGTACACCGCCGCCGAGTCAATCTGTGCTTGCTGTTAGAGATGGCCGGAACAAGAAACTGGGTGGCTCGATCTCGGCCAGTATCTGAGTGCTTACATGGCGGTAGCCAGCTTTCAGCGCTTCGAGACAGCATCTTTCAGTCTCGTCTGGTGGACTGTTTGGGACCGTGTTAGCTCTGGTGGGGTCTGCGATGCGGAGGTTGCGGGGTCGTTACGTTTTGTAGACCTGGAAATCAAATTAGTTTTCGATGCTGAGTTTGAAATTGAGAATCACTCACGCCGAAGCCTAGACGAGGAATCTCGTAGCCGCTAGCTAGCTTGAGTGTTGAATTGATTGTGGTGGCCATTTTTTGCACGGATCTCTTGACTGGAAGAGTTGACATGAGAAAGAGGAGTGACGTGGGCAGGCGATGGGCGATTGCAGACCCTTTATAAAGCTGGCCCACCCGGGGATAAACCAGTCGCTTCCGATTAACTCCTCGCCAGGATCCTGTTCAATGACAATTATTCTATCACTACTTCTTCATCACGTTTGCGGTTGTATCCTAATATGCGGCCCGAAGAGGACTCGGTCTCGGGCATAGCCACCTAATCTCTGAATTTGGTAACCCCGAGATATAAATAGGGGAACCCTCGGATATCGGGCGATCATCAATCAACTACGAATACTTGTCCTAGGTTGACATATCATAGCTTCTTTCACTAGATTAATCGTGAGTCAATCACCGCGAGTGTCAACAGACCTGCAATTTCCCTTGATGCACCTACAACCGAATAGATTGGTTGAACAGAATTCGCTCAGGCGTACCGGTGTGATGGATGGGATGGGAATTGTCCAAATCCATCAATCTCGTCAAACTTGGATCTAGCCTTCAGAACTTCAATTGCAAAATCGATCTCGCGATTCTTCGGCTGTTGTGTAGTCTTCGCTTTAGTCCGAACCCTGCACGGAGCTCTAACATGCTTAAATAAACTCGGTCTAGCAACCTAATAGCCCTGGAGATCGCTTTGTCCTGACGCATGTTCCAATTGAAGCATCTCTCAATACGTACGATCAGGGTTATGTTTCTACGGAGTATAGATGTGAAAATAATGAACAGGTCGCCGCCCCATAAGGCTGTAGTACAGCCCTGAGCCCGTGCATTGGCATCGAGCCCACAACCCTAGGCTGTTCAGGGGGTTTGGAATTACCGTTGGGTCGGCGTCATAGCTGCTTGTGGCTGGCTGTTAGCATTGGGGGCCAAATATCCCTTCGCAGCCCCGAAAGAGCGTGGTCTGTTGAAAAGGAATGCCAGATGTTTCATGCAAATTGACGATTTTCATATTACTGCATTGCAAGCTTTCGTTTATCATTTTCATGTGGCACAAGCCCACTGTTTGGGAGTGGCGGGAAGGAACAGCTCAACTGCTCTAGGCACCTACAGCACCAAGCTTCACTGGCGCTTCTGGTGGGGTCTGTCCAGATGATTTCTCTGGTTGAGCCTTAGGTTCTGCTGCCAAGAGATTCGGTCTTTTGTTCTACGTCTCGACCAGGTCAAGAGTCTCACGTGAAGAATTGAAAAGCTCTGAATATAGTGGGCACTGCGCAGGAATTCATGAAAGGGGCAAGGAAGTGGGACTGTGCGCTTGCAACAACCGGGCGCAATCTTGGCGCATCTCGAGCCGCAGCTCAATACCACATCGCCTCCTGGTCTGTTTTGCCTCGGGAAAAGCAATAATATTATTGAATATCCCACCGTGAAAGATCATGCACAGATGAGTTCAATCGTCTGTAGCTCTGAATCTGACTTGGAGTTGGCTTCGAGTACACTATCTGGATTTACATGATCTATACTACTCAAGTAAATGCATGCATAGCCTCAACCTGCGGTGTCGTGGGACCTAAAGAGACGAAATCTGGCAGTGCACCAATAAATTGTGGCTCAAGCTAGTACTCCGTACTGGGTTTGACTTAGCCCTTCTTGTATCAAGTTCGTCCAGCCTGTCTAGGCATCAGCCATACAGCTCATACAGTATGTACCCATGGGAGTGGACACCCTATTTATGGTACCGTTCGTTCAAGAACCATAAACTCATATGGGGCTCCGCAGTGAAATTTAATTTGGAGCGGGCGATAAAGTCTAAGACCATCCCCATCGCGCGCCTGGTTCTGTCCAGACTTTCCTTTTCAACTCCCGCGCACCTGTGAACCCATTTCAAAGAGCTGCTTCACACAACAATTGCCAATCTAATCAGTCACAATGACAATGCAAACACCTGACAGCGAAGGTCCGTAAATACTCCCTCCCAGACGTTTGCAATCCATCATTGACCCTTGTAGGTCTCATTCCTGTTGAGCACCACCAGAACAACCCTTCAGTCAGCCCGCTGCCTAGCCCTCCAGTCGCTCATCGCTCCCATCAACCTCAAGATCCCATCGCCCCAATGAGCCCCGAGCCCACCGGCATCACCCCCTTGTCTCCATCCTCACAAAATGGCACTCTGCTGCCTAGCTACGAAAAGTCGCGACTGGACCACGAAGCGCCTGTCCCTGTGAACACCCCTCCTACCGCCCCTACGAAAGCGTACGAGGGCCAGCCAGCGCCCCAGCAAATGCAGCAGCATCCTCAGCAGCAGATGTATTATACCCCTTATGGTCACCCCAGTGGATATGCGACCGCAATCCCTTTGCACGCGCTTCAGTCGGCACCCTGCCCAGTGGACTGCCCCGCCTGTGGTCGCCGAGAGATGACTCGGGTGGAGCCAGTGACTGGTATGACTACACAGTGAGTTCATCCAGGACACCTAAGCGGCAGTGATTCTCGGGCTAATGTCTTTTATAGTGGATGGGCTGCCGTTCTATGCTTCTGCTGCTGCCTCGGATGTATCCCTTACTTGATGTCTTCGCTCAAGGATGTCGACCACTACTGTGGCGGTTGCGGTGTTAAGCTTGCCACTTGGCACAATAGTGGGCGCATTGAAGTCTTCCAAATTGTACACGTACAGGCGCCTGGAGCCCAACCTGCTCAACAGCCTCAACAGCATCAGGTTCCACAGGCTGCTCCGAACGCTCCTCAGTCCCCGCCAGCCGCGCAAACGTACCAGTAGAGATAAGATTGGTGCGCTTTCTTTTTTGGCTTGTCTTTAAGTTATCGAATGTGATACCACTTGTGTTTTACCACCACGACGGCGTTTGGGTATGAGGGATTCGCCTCGTTATTCGAGATGATTTCAAAATGTCCGACATCATTGTACTTACTTCCAAAATTCATGACTTTAAATTTAAAGAAAACCCCCCAAATTTCCATTGCCGAGCGAATGATAGGCCGGGAAAGGTATTCCATGTGTTCGCGTGGGTGGCGCATGACGCCAAGACATCCTCGTGTTCGGAGGTTGCTCAGATCCGATGATGTGGTCACCTTACCAGGCAAAATTTCTTTGCTTCGTATTTAATCATCGCTTTTCTCGAGAGCCTGAGTATTCAAACAAAGAAGGCCATCCTCTAGAGACTATGATGCGCTTCATACTCACGGCGAGCGCCGTCATCACCGGCGGCTCTGCGGTATACTTCTACTCTTGAAGCTGATTGGAATAACCATTTAGAATTTTTCTTTCTTGTTAAATTGATATAAAATATAATTAACTATTGATT
>JAXQJV010000157.1:0-29893 GCA_037042255.1 Penicillium sp. PG106-07D | reverse complement strand
CAGATGAAGAAACCTTGTCAGTAAGCCTCCGGGGGGATACTTCAGTAGATTCCACCATCATACTTGGCCTGACAAGCTCTGGCAGAGGCTGGCGACGTGTAGGCTGGCGTCGCGGGTGGCTGAGTTATATGTGGATAACGGGCATATTTGATGCAGGTGGATGATGGCATATCTGACACTCCAATCGGAAGTTGTATGTTCACAACATAGTCAACAAGGACGAGACCCTCGAGGGTCCACGACAGTTCAGGCGGAGAGAACATAGACATTGATGGTCCGATCGCCCGGAAGGTTGGAAGCAGCGTGGACATTCCGGATCCATTGCCAACGGGGCCAGGACTACAGTCAAGATATACGTATGAAGTGATCCAAATACCTCCTTCCACGCCTTGCAGTCTTCGTCGAAGCCCGATACAAAGGAATCTCGGCGGAGTTAGTGAGCAATGGAGCGAATCAAGCTCAACGAGACCCCATGTCGAATGTTCTCAATTGGGCTAGTCGACCGTTAGGACCCATTCATTCATTCTCCCGAACTCCCGGCTATGCCCCTCTCACGTCCCGCGAAGAAACAAAAATAATGCATACATTCAATTTCACATTGCAGATATGTCACAGCCCCAGCCACTATTAGCATCGGGACTAACCAACCGGATACTTACAAAAATCCCAACGCTCCGGGCTGGATCAGTTCCCCCTTGCCGGTCTCACTGTCCTTGCCACTTGCGTCCAAGCATAGTCTACTATGGAGTAGACTCTAGGCTATCTAGCTGTTTTGAATTCGAACAGTTGAAGAGAGGCTGGATGGCACTCGATCTAGAGAGAACTATATGTACATTGTGTACTGACGAAGATACGGCTAGAGTATGCACATTTAGTAAAAACGGAGAACCCGGTAAGTTTACCTGTGCCGTGTATAGTGTAGGGTCCGTCCCGCTAGAGGAATCCCATCCGTGCCTTTGGAACCTTTATTGCATGGGTCCATGTTAAAGACAAGGTTGTGATGGGTGGCTATCCTTTAAGTCGGATTTCCAAGGGACCCTCTATAGTTCTTCTGGGAGACGCTATTAATGCATCCTCGATGCATACCTAGATGCCAGTAGCGATGTAGCATAGAAACAGCGACTCTCGAGTGGAAGCCAAGTGACAAGAATGAAAATGAAGTGAAGATAGTCGTCCTTTCATACTTTGCTCCGCTACATGCAAGAATAATACAACGGAAACATTCCATCATTTTTAGACGAAGTGGAACGACTATTGTATACCCATCGTACGACTTGTCTTCCACAACTCAACCTGACAGCCTGCACCATAGAGAGTCAAACGATCCCCATCCCAATCCCTCTATCGCCCTTTCATAAGAAATAACCATACCTCAACATCCAAATATTTAAAAAAAAGGCAGATCGGAAACCAAGATCTCCAACCTGACGGCCCCACCCAACCTTCTTGATGGCCATGCCAAGACTTCACACCCGCCCGCATATTCTCAGTAAGATCTATACCCAAACAGGCAACAGTCTTCTCGAGGTCAATGCGCCTCGACCGAACCGTCGGGTCACAGGGACGGGCAAATCCCAGCGACACGATGCTATTGTTGCGACTCCACTTTCTGTTTTCAGGTCTGGTCGTATTGTATGTATGGAATGTTTTGTATTCTGCTGGTATGGCGGATTACGGGCCAGATAGACAGTCTCGAATCTATCGATGTTACAGAACTGTTACACTGTGCAGTGCGGCATGATTCAGGATTGCCAAGGAGAGCAATATTCTTGAATAATGTTCTTCATCATTCCATGGAACGCTAGATTTTCATTCTCTCCTGAGCCTTGAATGGTATATATTATTACGTCCATTCCAATCCTTGAGATGGCCTCTGGGTCCAGCCCAACCTAACCAGCCCAGCCCACAGTTTAAACGGCTCGGACCGTTGTATTCCCACTAGGGCACTCGGCTCCGGCAGACTCAGTACCTAGGTCGTGTTGTACATGATCACCGTTAATTGACAGAGCTAAGTACCATGACATACTGTACAAACCGTAAATTGAGGATGGTTCCAAGACGAGTTTACATAGTTTTGCTCCCGGATTCTCAATCCTAGACTGGGTATCCGAGTTCCTGACGATGCCATCATAGCTTACAGTGTAGGTTCTGAACTTCTGGACTTTCTTGCCCGGCTGACGCTATTGCTTTCAACGTAGTTTCCAGGGGTATATTGTATTTAGAACTATCCGACAGAATCCAAGGCCAGCAGTGTGCGGAATACATTAAGAGTAGTATGTAGGAGATCACCCAGCCCAATGTGGACATCCACGCCGTTGAGAAGTGGGGAAAGGTTTCACAAGGCGATAGCATCTGACTACACAAAGATACATAAGTTAACGTGCTTTTGCAACCTCGGATTGTAAAATGTCCATACCCCCTAGGCTCTCAGGCTATTTCTGTACAAACACTGCAGTAATCTACACAAGGTTCATTGTGGAAATCTGATCATCCCGCCATGACCACCTGGAGATCATCCCGGAAACAGGGTGGATGTGCCGGAAGTGAGCTCCAGCCGCGGTGGATCTTAGGGTTCCTGCCTTTTTGGGCATACTGGCCGGGGTAGCTAACTAGCTAACTAGCTATCTAGCCTACCTAGCATCTACCGGGTAGATCATCTTATGGAAGTAAGCAGAGTACGGTTGTGTAACTTGAAACGGGGATGGATCTTAGTGGCACAGAAAATACGGAGAATACAATACTGATGCCTGAATGTATGAAAAGAGACTTGGTGACCTGTAACTGATGGAGTGATATCATTCTCATAAGATAGTAGAGGGTAAATGGGCAATATATGACTTGACGGGTACGGCAAGAATGCTGTACAAGGCACCGCATCAAACCGCAATCTCTATAGATGCTATCTTCTCTTGAACGCTCCGCACGACGTCCGGGTCCGGCTCTCGTTTAACTTTCTTCGGCCTGCGAGGATAGTCAACACCTGCATCCCCCAAGACAACGGTAACAACTCCTCATAGGATAGAACTTACGGAATTCGTATGGTTTCCGCACACTTGGCCTGCCCGCACTTGGCACACGTATTCGCCCCCTCATTATAACCGGTACGACACACATGACAAATATAATGCACTCTGCGCCGCGGTTTCCTGAACGTCCGCTCGGGTTTCAACTTTACCGGCTCCACATCCCCAGGATACCCATCAGGATACTTGTCAGCCTTGAGCGGATCACGCGGGCACCGCTTACACCGCACATGGCAACAAGAAGCACACTCCTTTGAGCCAGCCACGAACATCGTCTCGCACGAGTGGCAGTACCGCCGCACCCGCTGCACAACCGCCTTCCGAACAAGATCCTGCCCGCCCGTACGCGAGGCCATCGTCAACGGCGCCGCCGGGTCCCCCGTGAACTTGAGATGCGGCGTGTTGGGCAGGGTACCCGGTTGCCGGGCGCGAATCTCCTCGATGCGGGGGCGGGGCACGCGCTGGTGCTGCTGCTCCTCGTCGCCGCCTTCGTGGTTTGGCGGGAAGCGCGGGCATTTCTTGCATCGCGGATGCTGGCAGTTGATGCAGGTCTTTGTCGGGCCGAAGGTGGTTTCGCAGCGGTGGCAGGTGCGGCGGACGCGCATGCGGATTGGTTTGGCGACGCGGGCGAATTGGAGGTCTGGTGGGGATTTCCATTCGCCTGGTTCGAGGGTGAGGCCGTACTTGGCGAAGAGGGCGCGCGCTTTCTCTTGTTGCATGGCGCTGTAGTCGGTGACCATGGCGGGTTCGGCGCCAGGGAGATTGGAGTCGGTTTCGGTTTCGGGTGCGGTTGTGGCTTGGCTGTTGCGACTGGAAAAATAAAGATAGTTAGATCGTCATATTTACTTCGAAGTATATCTCGGCGGTCTAGAGAAAGTGGGATATGGGAATCCTAGAAGCGTACGCGGGAGTGCTTGTTTGTGTGGCGGCTGGTTCGGGGTCAGCGACCCAAGACTGGCGCTTGGAACCGGGGCGCGAGCGCAAGACAGTTTTCATGCGCTTGAGATACTTGGAGAAGCCTTCTGGTTTGTCCTCGTCCGGGCGGCCGGCAGTGTCTTGTGGTGACATGACGAAGTGGAATTTGGGGTCCGGCACTTATGCGATTGGCGAGTGGCGCAAGAATGCAATGGTGAATGCTCGGTTGCAGATTGATGTCGATGCCAATTGAAGGGTGGTGTGGCGATCAATTCATTCCATCCAGAACATTTAGAATGGTCGATCTCGTGGGAAATTCCAAGGTTGAGAAGTTGTCAGATTGGGGCGGATAGTATGACGGTTTTGAGCATGTGGGTGCACCGGTACTGGTCTCGTCAGAACGCCCCGAGCCGTGGAGTTGGGATTTGAACCCGGCGCGGAGGGTCTGCAGCGACAGGGAACAGGGAGGAGGGGGTCGGTGGTGAGGTGTCGAAGTCGAAGAGATGGGGTAGAAGGGAAAGCAGAAAGGCGGACACGCTGAGTTGGATCTTGGAAAAGAAGGAAGTCACGAAAAGTGAAACCGAAGAGGGCGTGGGGAATATAAGAATCAAATCAGACGCCAGACAGGCCACGACCAGAACTCTCTTTTGGAAGGGGAAGGGGAAGATTACAATACGAAGGGATACCAGCAGAATGGGTCTATCCGTACAATCGTGATTTATGATCGTACTCCGTCCTCAACTAACTATGAGCAGAGGAAAATTACATTATTCAAAAATTAGGTATTCCCAGGGGACGAGAAGTGGAGGCAAAGCTTTGGACCCGAGCACATGGTCCGTTTAATTTTGGTATTCCGTACCGTGGAACTTGGTAAAGGTACGAGGTATAAAGCCTTTTCCCGGTACCGGTACCGAGAGTGTACCTGAGGTAAAGTACTTTCATATTGGCACCGCTGCACAAGCGCCCTACGGTAGTCGCTGAGGACGGTATTGAGTACAGCCCTGGGCAATTCAAGTAGTATGTACTTCTCACAAAACTCTGGTTAAACCCGACAATCTGGGTCAAGTGGGCTGGTATGTGGTAGACGGCCAGCACAACGCGAGGAGGACGGCCACAGCCGTCCACAGCACTGTCGCTTGAAATCTCCGTTAGGCGCCCGTGCCAGGAAGGCGAGATCAGAAACGCAGAAGCAACCTGATAAACCGGAAGGATGACGGATGATCTTCGAGTATGGCAAATTTCAAGAAAAAAAAGGACATGATTCAGTCGTATGATAGTACAAAAGACATATGCTGCCATCAAGTCTATACCTTTGCCACATTAGAGTGATAACGGTACTTTAGACTAGGGCATTTAGCTTGGTTATCTTATTATCCTTGTATACTCTGTAACTTTGTGCGTATTGCACAATGTGTAATCAGTCTTTATTTTTCTAAAATCTATACGTGCGTATATATGACCGCTCTGAGTCTGCAGGAGAATACCGACCACCGGGTACAAACGAACCAACGGTAACTAGTACACTATGTACTACGGGATTCTCATGGATGTTAGCCCAGTATGGTGAATGGTCACTATGGTACGACCATGATCAGGATTCTGGACCAACGGGAGAACGCATCACGTTGGCGTCGCTTCAGCCTTCATCAGCATCGGTGGTAACTCTACGTCGGGCAGGTGGGTCAATCATCCGGACTCCAATGATCAATCATGGCCTGTCCCATTTGACTCTTCCTTCGATCCCCACTCCTGCTCCTCCTGGAACCATTCCCGAGTCCCGACACTCTGCTGCAGTGCTGCCAGCCTGCCACTGCATGGCCCGTCCGTCGTGGCCGGGTCTCTGGGTTGGGCTAAATGGCGCCCGGGCTAAGAATAATGGGTAATTATCAATGATTATTCACAGCCTTCGGATGACGGAGAGGTGAGTCTAGTCCTGACTAGCCAGTGATCCTCGAACTCGAGACGAGAGTCCCCCACAGTTCTCGGCAGTACGCACTGCCATGCAACAACCGCCCATTCGGAACACCTCCTTAAGCAGACTCCTGCCCATTTGGTCCATCGCAGTGTCCCCAACATTATTATTCCGCGTCAGAGAACTCTAACTCTTTGGCTATGCAGTTTTGCTAGGCGGAAAGCCTCCCAGAGATCTGGGACCAATCTGTTCGGAGTGGTTCCGTTGACTTGGGCACTTGACGGGCGGTTGGAAGGGGGCGAGTTTGTTGGAGTGTCGTGATTGGTTTCCGAGTATTTTTCTTCAGCGCGTCCTGGTGCACAGTCGAGAATAATGCATCGCGCGGACATTTGTGGTTTGTACAGACAAAGTAATAGATACTATCGGTGCTATCGTGATTTGGCTTGTCCAGTGAGCAATGTGTTCCCAATCCTTCTTCCAGGATTTCACTGGGGATTTCCAATTGATCGTCCGATGGTGGAATGGGGGGTGGAGTGCAACAGACTCATTCCCCACTCCCACCCACTCCCAGCCAGCGACGGTCTGAACCACACGGAACTACCCGCTCATTTCCGCGGTAGCGATTCCAGAAACAGTTACTTCCCTTAGGGGGGAAATCGGGCGAGAATGGGTTGATTTGAAGATGGAGCTGGGTCTTGGGCCATGAAACGAGACAAGGGCGATCAGGCTCGGGAAGCAGAGGAGCGGAGTGGGTTATTTTGCATTTGCCGAAGAAATGGTTGACGATCGTCGGATTATTGTTCTTTCGGCATCTCCTTTTATTTCAGATAATATCGAGGACGCTTTGCAGAACGTCAAGCTTCCTCAGCATATAATCCTATTCTTTGCCTTGGAGGCGAGTGCTGTTCCTTTGGTGTGACCGCCTGCTCATGGTCTCTTGGGCGCCGACGCCTAAGTGATTGATCTGGACACTCTCGCTGTGCTGGACGTCCTCTCGCAACCTTGTCTCGCTTGGCCGCAGTCTTCACGAGGTCCATTCATGTAGATAACCAATATGCCATTGCTGTCCGAAGAACTCAATTATAACGGCGTCTCCGGGGAATTCTGGTGTCTGAGGCGAGATTCCACCAAAAGCAGGGTACACCGCATTAGTACCTCTAACATCCTTCAACAAAGTACAAGCCTCGCCTCTTGGCGAGTGGCAAGGACAGGCCAGTATCCTCCAAAATACCAATCATACTTGGTTAGAGACACTGAGGCCGTAGGTACTAGCAAGGATGCGATCCACTGTCGCCTGTCGGGAGGTGGTACCCAGGCCATTATTGACCTAAGGTTGAAGTTGGATAAAGTACTCCGTACATAATGCAGAATTGCCACACGGTTAACAGTACAGTCAAGGAATCTACAATGGGTACGCACTATGCAATTGTATTATTCGAGCACTCCACCGCCAACATTGCTTGGAAACAACCCGATCTTTCAGAATGGCAGGATGGTTCGTTCCACCAGCAAACGAACCAGGAGAGGTGATCAGTGCCTGATCCCAGTCTACCCGTACCGGGTCTGACTCTTCAATTTCATCTCGATCCCCTCGAAAGATCGAGATAAACGAGACAATCGAGATGACCTGGAAAACCAAGGTGCATTTACAGTACCGACGCCCTCCTGTTGATTTTCCGGTCTCGACAATCGACCTCGGTTGATGGGACCCTAGCGGGGTGGCTGAGTGCGATACTCCACTGAGTGGAGGGATGGCACCTCGTGCTGGACGTTGATTGCCTGGTCTAATCAATTGGTGGAGATGGGTTTGCTGGCCTGGAGGGCGGAGGGGTACTAGTAAGACTAACAGTGCGCGATACAATGCGCATACATTAGTCGTGAATTGCGACAAACGACTGGCGGCTGACTCGGTGATTTTCTTCAGGAGAGGTGTATATTAGTTTTGTGCTGGTTAGTGTAGTGGTACCGTCTTCTCTTGCGGTCGATAATACTGGATCGAATCGTACAAATGGATGATCGTGATGCGTATAGAGGTTGACTGTGTGAGTCCGAGAGTCGATCGCTGCTTCTTATATCTGGTGCTATAGTAAGAAGCCCGTAGAAGGACTTTACAGTGCAAGCCCGCCATCACCGCATTCAAAGATATTCTGGTTCCAGTTGGGCTGCAGTAGGAGTACCATACAGAATTAGGTACCAAAATGCCTTCTCGAAGACGCTTTCTCTCTCCTAGGTTGTTGTCCATCGGTCGATAAGTTACATTTCTTATAGGGGATTACTAAATTGACACCCCTCTGCATATTTTGACCCTTTGCCCGGAAGAGCCTAAAAATGTCTGAATTTCAGAAACTCGGGTATCAAGAGAGAAATAATCGATAATATAAGATGGTAACCTGGTCCCTAACAACCCTAATCGCCCTTCACCGCGTTTACTCCCCTACTTATTTATTAGGCCCCTTCTTATCGTTATCCAAGTCTGTCTGAATGGCGACATGCAACATAACATTCATGGACTGCTCCTGGCCTGACTTATCTCCCAGACAAGCCCTATTCTATGACCACCGTATAAGTGCTACTACTGCACTCCGCAAACAACAACTGGGCATGGCATGTCAAATATCCGACCACTAGGTACCAGCCAAGAACCTGGAAACAACTGTCGATCCGCTTGGATTCAGTTGCCACCCAGCCAAGTGTCTTATTTGATATATCCGGCACCCGGCATCTCACGTTACCACAGCAAGCCATCCATAGGGCCCGGGTTTCTTACTGTGTCGTTATTCCCCGCTGATAGAGAAATTGACTTTGCTAGAGGACCTATGAGGGGGTGGGAAAGCCTAGATGGTGGTGTGATCGCGAAGCTTGTCCGCAGTGTCTCCCTGTCAAATGTGAAATCGGGTCCAGGTCGTGTGGTGTTAAGTGGAGCTGCTGAGTGAGGGAGATTCAACTGCCCGGGCGTCGCCCAGAGTGAGACCTCCTGGGTCGGGGCCCGTCCGAAAATTGGAAGATGAATGGAGGGGGCGAATTGGCTGACATGGCTGGTCGTAGCTAACTAGATCACGACGACTGGAGGGTGCTCCCTCTATAGAGTCTATACTAGCTGATCAAGCGGATAACTGTACGAAGCCAATCCCCGGAGAAGCATTCCGAGGCTGGTGATAGGAACCCAAGGAAACATGTCAGTTCTGACGGAGTGCATGACTTTCCCTAAGCGGGATGGGCGTCCGTGAGATGCAGCCTATAGTTCGCCGGAAGCCACCAAGATCTGACAACCGCACGGTCGGGTTCAGCTGGAAATCCCGGGCTACCTGAGCTAGTGGATGAATACTTTGAAATCACCCAAAAGGGTAAACGAAGAGCACCTGTCACGGCAATTGCACGACGTCGATCACCGTAGATGACAAGCTTAATCAAAACAGGTAGGAGTCGTGTGCAAAGATCGCTCGGTAAAACGATATAGACTCGAAAAGTGTGCTGGGCAGTCCCTTGCGAACCACCTGAACCGAGAGCTGCAGGCGGCGCCGGTGCAAATCACCCTTGTGATAGATCATAGATCGCATCGATGATGATCCCGCATCGTAAGCAAAATAAGCTTCACGAGATCGCCTTCGCATGTTCGAATTCCAAATGCCGGTTATTCGGCTGTTCATCTGTGCGCTCATAATTTGTCATGTGGTCATTCGTTCCATCTGTTTCGTCGTGAATGAACTCTCGCTACCCTGCGAAGAACCCGCCTCAATACAAAATTATCTGTCCCTGTCCAATGGAAAAAGGCCTCCAAGGCCAGTGGCTATTCATATCCGCTATTAAATTTACTCGTCGCCAACCAGCTTCGTCGCGATTGAGCAGACATCGTCTTCACTCTCAACCGGAATGAGCCGATTCACTCCCGCCGTGGTGCGCATCAACTCCACCGCGTTGGCGTACTGGTACATGGTGTCGGTCTTGCAGTTCTCGGGCTTGTAGTAGAGGAGGACATAAGGGACAGAGAGGCGGCCGTCCTTCTGAATCAGCATACCACCGCGTCAGTTCTGTGTATGGAAATCGAGTGTCATCAACGAGGACCACGCACCAGGGTAATTGGGTGACTGAGAACGATGAATCGTGGCGAGGTTTCGGGCAGATCGTCGGCCACGTCCATCATCTTTGTGTAGGTCTCCTCATTTTGGGGACGAATCTCCCCGGTGTTCTTGTCGATCTCATCTGTTGGGCGGGAGATTAGCATTTTCTCTCATTGATCGCTTCGGCGCAGTGGTGGTGCGGTATCCATAAACCATGGAAGCAGATGTCATCGTATCGCTATTCGCTACGTAGGAAAGGGTATATATCGCGGCGAGGAATGAGGACGTACAGATCTGAGCCTGGGGATCCTTGGCTCGCGACGAGCTCAGGCGGAACTTGCGCAGCTTCTCCTTCGTCTCCGGGGAGAACGAGTATAGGCCAGGCTTGGATGCAATGATTATCAGCTATTCGGAACATCCTGTTTGAACCACATCTGGTAGGTTCCGATCTATGGTCCACGTGGAATTGGGGTTGGCCATCTCACCATGACGGAATAGCTGTGTGGGCGACGGCGCGCAGACGTCGGTGTTGGCGAGAAGATGCGGAAAGGGACGAGAAGTGCTCGAAAGCATGCGGGCGGAGTAGTCATTCCCCTCCTCCCCCCACTTTCGGCTGGTCTGGCGCGATCGATCGCTTCTCCCTTTCGATCTCCAGACGGAAAGCAGCTTGTTTTCTTTCACCTCCCAACCCTACCCTTCCTCCTCCTACTGCCCGGCTTCTCCATGCTCAGCCGACTCAATCTCCTGACTCGTCATTTTGCCCGACCCTTCAGTTCAATCCATCCAGCTACCCCGACTCCGTCCCTGACCCGGCGCTCCGGTCTATCTGCGATGACATCAGCCACGCACCCGAAGCCCATCCACACTGCAGCATGCCTGATCATTGGCGATGAGGTGCTCGGTGGAAAGGTGAGCAATATTTACACGTCTACTAGCATTGAAGATGGTGCTGACCACTGCCCTCCTCTGGAATTCTTAGACCATTGACACCAATTCCCCGTTCCTGGCCAAGTTCTGCTTTGATCTTGGCATCCAGCTCAAGCGGGTGGAGGTCGTCCCCGACGATGAGGAGGATATCATGGAGGCAGTGCGCCGTATGAGCGCCCGCTACGACTTTGTCGTGACTAGCGGAGGCATTGGCCCGACGTCAGTACTCCCTTGCTCTACCTGACATTTTTTTGCTTTTGAGGAAAATGGCCGCGACAAGAGTCCCAGGGCATAGTAGCTACATGAAGCTTTCCTCTGGCTACCATGCATCCAAGAGCTACAATCTCCCACACAACACTAATACCACTCGCCTCTATCAGCCACGACGACATCACCTATCAATCCATCGCCAAAGCCTTTAACCTCAAACTCCAACTCCACACCACCGCCTTCGAACGCATGAAGCGCCTCTCCAAACCCCACCCCAAACAACCAAACTTCGACTGGGACACCCCCTCCCCCGCCCTAACCGCCAAACTGCGCATGGTCGAACTCCCCTACGACCCCGCCCTCCCCGCCGACTCCCAAGCCCTCTTCGTCGTAGACGACATGTGGGTGCCCATCGCCGTCGTCAACGGCAACGTGCACATCCTCCCCGGCGTGCCGCGGCTCTTCGAGCGACTCTTGCTGAACCTGAAGCCGCTGCTTGTGCCGCGGTTGACCGATCCCGAGGGCAAGGGGACGTTCCGGTTCTTGTTTGGTACGCCGTTGCCGGAGAGTGCGGTTGCGCCGTTTTTGACCGAGTTGGCGGCGAAGGTTGAGCCGAAGGGTGTTAAGGTTGGGAGTTATCCGCGCTGGGGGAAGAAGTGGAATACAGTGACGCTGGTTGGTGCGGATAAGGCGTACTTGGAGTCGCTGGTTGCGGAGGTTGAGGCTGGTGTGGAGGGGAAGTTGGTTGTAAAGGAGGATGAGTTGGATCCTCCGTCGGATACGGAGCATATTTATAGCCAGTAGGCTGGGATTACCTGTTGTTGATGAGAGACGACAGTTGTACCACAGCAATCTTTTGGTGAGCCGCCGGGCATCTCAACTCGGACTAATAGAGCAATCAATACTCTTGTTACTTTGTAGACTTGCGCGTTCTGTAACCTACGTAGTCTGGCCTTTCAGAGGCCGAGCTGTGTGTATCTACGACTCAAGAGCAATTGTTCCTCTATGGACCATGCTCAATCCATAGGTATCACAAGCTGATTGCACCCGGGCGGTAGAAAGGGAAATGGAAAGCAGAAACCCCCCTTGGTCGAGGAATATATATTGACAGATCATGTCGTCCCGCACTTCGAGACCAAAACAAGATGGACAAAAAGAGGTTTCAAAAACATGGCAGACCAGAGAAAACAATTCTTTCGCGGGGACACAGATGAGAACAAGAGATGATGGACAATTGAAACAAACAATCAATGAAAAACACGCAGGAGAGAAAAAAAAACAAAAGGGGAATCAATATGTTCATGAGACGAGGTTGGCGTCAAGAGGGTTCGGTTCGGCGAGTCATCGTGCGATGGATGCCGATAGTCGGTCGAGCCCTCGACCGTGAAGACGCAACACAGTTTTTGAGCAGATCGACAAAGCCCAGGCACGAGAAAAGCCGCAGCACAGATCAACAGCCCACTGTTTTTTAACCATCAATTCCCTCATTCTCGTTGGTTTTCCAAGAAGATCAGTCCCTTTCCTTCCGTCTAGACCAGCCAATTCCTCCACAGTGGTGGGCGCCAAAGCGAGTTGAAGATGAAAACTCCAGCTCCCCGACACATGCACAAGAAATACCTCTCACAAATCCTATTACCCGTTCGTATGAACTCATTTTCCGGCGTGTGCTGTGCTGCCTTCCCGGAACCCTTATACGCCCTCCGAATCGTATGGCGAGGGGGGAATGCTGTAGTGAATTGGTGTGGGTGGTGTATATTATTTTCGGTTTTCTTTTTTTTTCTTTTCGGGGACTGCAACAGAGGTCATCACGCGTGGGCTGGGGAGAAGGGCCCATTTACATGATGACACACTTGGAGCAGCAGCCAGCGCTCTCGCCCGGCTCGGCCACGTCCATCTTGTTCTCTGGGGCGCGGGCGCCGAAGGCTCCGGAGCCTGAGGGGTAGGAGGACATTTCCTTGTTGTAGCGGCGGATCTCACGGACGAGGTCGTAGAAAGCGTCTTCGACGTGGATGCGGGACTTGGCGGAGGTCTCGATGAACTTGCAGCCAAATTGGCGGGCCAAGGCTTCACCCTCTGTGTAGAAAATAGGTCATTCGATTAGTTTCCGGATCGCCAATTGCTTCCGTGAGGGGTAGGAATCCCGTGGGTATAACCATCAACCGGCCTGCAGCAGACGGAGAATAGATTGAGATATGTACCTTGTTGTGAAACGACACGCTCCTTCTCCAAATCGCACTTGTTGCCGACAACAATGATGGGGAAATAATCCTTGTCCTTGACACGCAGGATCTGCTGTTGGAAGGTCATGATTTCTTCGAAAGATTGGCGCGACGTGATCGAGTAGATGAGCAGGAAGCCCTCGCCGGTGCGCATGTACTGTTCCCGCATTGCCGAATACTCCTCCTGGCCTGCCGTGTCGAGAACGTCCAAGAGCGCAACCTCATCGTCGATAACACACTGCTTGCGGTAGGAGTCTGAAGGGCAATGGTGAGCGAATCTGATCCTGCTGCTAGGGACATGTCCGGCTAGGACAAGGGATCCGTATCTCACCTTCAATCGTCGGATCATATTCGTCCACGAAGTGGCTCTGAATCAACTGAATAGTCAAGCACGATTTTCCGACACCACCACCTCCGACAACGACCAACTTATACTCTCGCAGGAACTAGGGCGAATGGACCGGGTCAGCCATTGGGATGTCCTCTCGTGAATTGTGGTCATGACGCATGGAATTCCGGCGGCTGGCAGAAGGTCTCCGCCTCCAGAATCTGAAATGATGCGGAGTTGGATGTAACGACGGGAGAGGGGGTTGGCTGGAAGGAACCTGGCGGTCAGGTACAGGCAACAATCTGGCTCACCTTGGAAGCCATTGTAGCGAGCAATGGATGCGGGTCTGGAAAAGGACCGAAAGTCGACAGAGACGGACGATTCTAGGGGGACGATCGGACGATCGAGGGCGTGCGATCCGAGTTCTGTTTCCGAATCGCAGGGATTCAGGAGCAACCGAAATTTGTGCCGGAGAACAGGCAAGGGGAAAGGCGGTCGGAAGGAGGAGAGGGAGAGAGAGAGACTGCGCCCGAATACTCGTCGCGTTTAGTATAGAATGGGAGGGACAGTGAGATTGCAGGAGCAAAACGAACCAGACAAATTCGGGGGGAGCGTAGGAGGAGAGAAGTCGAGGGGAGGAAGTTCGAGGCAGAAGGGCGATTAGGGGCAGTTTTTGGACTGACGGGAACCAAAATGAAGGGAGCTTCTCTGCCGGGTGGAGTCTCCTTCCAATGAACCTGGGCATGGGCTTACTTTCTGGATGTTGTGGTAACTTAGTTAAGTGGTGGACTGGGATCAATTAATCAGCTAATTTATGACTATATTACTGGATCAATCAGAGAGGTCCAGCCATTTAATCTCAATCCATTCGGAGACAATAGGGCGACTTCTTTCGCCAGAGGTTCATATAGGGGTGGAATCTGAACGGTCTCCAGTTCCATGATCCATCCAACAGGATCATACTTTCTCGTTCATGCTAACCTCGATAGGAGTAAACCCGGAGCGAGCTACGGAAAATAAATACAAACTCAGCAGAGACGAGGACCACCATTGCTGCTCCTAGCTAGTCGCGATGGAGCCGTAGAAAGATGGAAGAAAAGAAGGGGCTGAGAAGTCGAGAAGGGGGAGGGGCCTGGGTCAGTTCAGGAGATCGTAAAAGCGTGATGGAGCCCTAACTTATTAAGTCAAGTTAGTTGAACTATGTTAATTCAGTGAACTCCAACTGAGCGATTGGGCCGAAAGGGGGAGGGGAACAGAAGGTTCTCTGATTCTCAGGTTCCACCTGGTCAAGATGGGATCTAGGATTTATCCTGTTTTTGTTCAATCCTCTTTTCTCTGGTTGCATCGTACTTATTGGCAGATTCTATACTTCTATCTGTTCCATTGCATGAATTGAAAGAAATGATAAATGTTTTCGTTTATCCTTCTCTGGAGGGGGTGCCACGCTTTGCTTCTTCTCTCGTGCTCACAGGCGACTTTCTCAATGGAAGAGGCCTGGAGCCCGAAGCCCGAAGCTCTTTCTCGCCCGTGCTAACTACTAACGGTAGCGCGAACAAGTGCGAATATAGGGCCGCATGGCGAGGTTTGGTACACTACTTAATGGTCGCCCGATTGATTGGCCCCGGCCTTGGTTCTTCCCCCCCAGGCGATAGGAGACGTTATGATTGGAGCCCTCCGAACTATCCCTGGACCCTCGGTAAAGATCAACCAAAACATACACTATACTGGAGGATACTCGAGACTGTCAAGAACGATGGGAAGCCAAAGTCTAAGGCTCAAGACTCGCAGACGACAACATTCACGACACAGCTGTGGAAGTTTTCTGTCTCTGCTCCATTCTTTTCCTCCTGCCCCTCCACCTCGAATAATCCCTCCTCCAGACTTGGGTGGAGCACGTCCTGGTGGGGGCTGCGAGGCGCTTTAGGGCATCGGGTTTAGTTCGAACGCCTAGCGCCGTGATGCTGTGATGGGGCACATACAGTCCAGAATCCACTGGCTGGGAGGATCCGAGGAAGCATTGTGAAGTGTGGAGGCCAAAGAGCTTTGTGCTTCGTGCTTGGTTTCTAGATATTGGCATTTTTTTGTCTAGCAAGCTGCGAACGGCTCAATTGCAGGGAGAATCGATGTGTATTTGGTAGACGATGAACTTGGTTACGACGATCCTGCTTTCTGGCGAAGCCTTCGCACTTTGGACGAGCTTGCAGAGCTTGGTGACATGGTATCATGATAATCAAACCACCGATTTCTTGGCTATTCATTGCACCGGGAGAGCTGGTAGGTTGACACTTTTCCGTCCAATTATTGCATCGTTCCGAAGCGATGCTCTGTCAACTATGTTGGTGTTGGCGTTGGCGTTGGTTGCTTCGGTCTTCCATCATATTGATGACCTACATACGACGGATCAACTCCGTACCCTACCGTGCATACCCTTTGTCTCTGGCCCTCTCCAACTACGACGATTCACCAACCATAGCCTGCAGAACACACTGGAGATTTCCGTCATCGCCTGGCATATCCATTGTCTCTGATGATCAGCGTCTCATCTGAGATGCGGATCACGCCGCTGGTACCATCAATTTTGCACAACTGTAGATCCTCGGACAGGATTGGAGATTCATCCCACTTTTTTCAAACTTTGTATCTCCGCCTCCTCCACAATTCCCGCTATCCACAGGAATTCTCCCTCGAAGTGAGAGCGGGCACTTGTCCAATGTGACGACTGTCGAAGAGAAGAGGTCGGCTTGCAGAAAGGTGAACGATGCACAAAACATTCCGTCCATTTGGCATTGACAGGCGAACATGCAGCTGTTGATCTCGTTGGCTTGCAGGGCCGCCAGCCCGCCTGCACGTCCGTGACTCGTTGGGACCCGGGATCCTCGCTGCGTGCAGAGTCACATTCAAGTTCTCCCGTCTGACTCTGGACAGAGCATTGTCCATCTGTTCTAACTGGATATCGCTAATAGCCGCCCGCACATTATGTCTTCAGACTCAGAATTCTGGGTAACCATCGCCTTCCTTCGGAGGTGGTCACCCTCGTAACCGCAACCAACCCCGCCCCCTCCCTTCCCATCAATCCCTCATCTCCACCACCCACAATGAGAATTTGATACATAACCACATCGCTCGTATATGTCTCTCCCGCGGTGGATGTTGTTGGAGATTACGAGGGATCGACTGGCCCGTTGCTCGAGTCGAAACCAACGGCGGTCCAAGGTTTCCCCCTCGGGCACGATGCCAGTCTCATCCTAGGCTGCCCTGGACGAAGGGACAGTGCGCTGCTTTTCCATGGACGTTGCCAAAGTCAATTCTTTGTCTTGCCCGTATTCTGGAAGTTCCGTCGCCGGCAAGAATTACTTTATTTCTGCTTTGTTTATTGTTGGTTGGCGTTGAATGGTCTAGTCGGCCGGGTTGTTTGGTGTTCGGTCGGCCAGGGCGTTGAACCGGCCGTACATTACTGCATCCCGGTTTGAATGCCGAGGCTGCTGTAGAGATGCTCAGCCTTGCAGAATAATGGATGTACATGATGTACAGCAAATCGGGTCCTTAATATGATCCATCAAACACCCGATGTGCCATATCAGATGCACGGTCGGTGACACCTCAGCCCCTCCTGCACGCGTCGGAAGACGGTAGGGAGCTTGGGTTATCCGGGAATAGCTCAACGGGCACGGATGTGGTTTGTTTGAGAACGGACTGGGCAAGCGGAGAAATTGTGAGCTGTTCATTTTCAAGCTTATTTCTTGGCGTAGTCGGGGTCGAGGAGAGGGCTGATTGATAAGCCTGTCAAGACTTGAGAGACTTGCTTCTTTCTCCATGTAAATGTCGAAAAACGTAATCATCGTGCCTGCTCGGGTCGTGTTCAAGATTCAATCGGTTTAGCCACCCCGAGGAACCCAGGAGAATATCAAGATCAAATCGCCCTTCTCGGGTCTATGCGATTGATCCTGTGGCTGACTAGCGGTCTGTAGGCCTTGAAGCCCGCTATAAGCAAACATATGTGGAATCCACCTTTCAGGCATCTATGCACCATCCAGACCAAGGCCATCTTCAAGTTCAGAGTTGAAATTTCTCACCATGGAAAAGAAGCCAACTCAGGCATACTGTTTTCAGTAAAGCCTGTAGCTGTCACTAACGTCAAGTTTCTGGAGACCTGCAGACAGGGCTGGTGTCTCGAACCATTGCCTGAATGCTGCAATCATCACGGTGTCTCCTTGCTGTATGTCAACTAGATGCTATCCGGGCATATCGACTGCATTGTGTGGAACATTCAAAAATAACCATGACCCTCTCAATGAACGGCAATAGCAATGCCTGCCCGAGTACCCGGACCTCGGACAGAATCTACAGCTTTGCCAACTCAGGTATCAGGAAAAAGCCCGACACGTCGTTGAAACCTGCATATACTGCAGGTTCCTCGATGCATGCAGGTACAGCACAGCGGCGTCGACAACGTGGAAACACGGACTCGAGAGCTGCAGCTGCGCATATGGAGTTCGCCCTGCCGTCGCAATAGGCTTAGGAAGCTGGTTGCCACTGCCAACTGGACTGTGTACAGGGGCTACAAGACAAACGACAAAACGATAGAGACCCTTGTGGCGTGGCCTCAGTCTCAATTGCTTAGCGTGGATTTGATTCTTGACTGATCTCCGAATGTTAACTACTCAGACAAGTAGTTGACTCAGTTGCGATGACGAGTGCGGTGCTCCCTCGCACGGAATCTGGAGCTCACTTCAATTTCAAAGATGGCGTGACTCACGGTGATTATCAAATCCCATGGAAGAATTCTCATATCGTGACTACATCGACCTGGAGGTCTCAAGGGATCACTTTCTCATTGGGGTTTAATGCTCGTCGACTGTTGAATGCGCTCTAGAATGTCCACAGCTTGGCAAGCTCGATTTATCTCACATGATGACAGTGGTCTGCATCCCGAGTGACACAGGCCTTTGTTTTCTGCATATATTCATATATTGTGTAACCATGTACAGTAATTGGATATTCTCTATTCATATCATGTTTTTCGCGTCTAAAACACAGCGAGTCCATCAAGACTTGCGGTGCATGACACCGGCACCAGCCTGTGAAATCGTTAGCATGGGCACTGTTTAGATCAGTAGCGAGACTGGTCCTTGTACATACCTGGTGGCTAGGGTAGACAAGGGTATCGGCAATCACCACGTTCTCACGACGACCAGCGGCAAAGACGACAACCTCGGCAATGTCGTCCGGAGTGAGAGGCTCAACGCCCCTGTGAGTTTTAGGTCAGCTCTGCCCTGGAATATTGAACCTCATTCACCCAGAGAACTTACTTGTAAACAGCGTCGGCCTTGGACTTGTCGCCGTAGAATCGCACGACAGAGAACTCCTATACTCTAATTAGCCCCTGTATGGATACAATGAGAAGGGGGTCTGCGTACAGTCTCAACTTGACCGGGATCAATCCCGATAACGCGGATCCTCGTCGCGATAAGCTCCTTGCGCAGGGAATCAGTGAAAGAGCGAACGGCAGCCTTGGTGGCGCAGTAAATGCCACCACCAGCGTAGGGCTCACGACCAGCAATGCTTCCAATGTTAATAATATCGCCGCGGCCGCCCTCATCGCGCTTCTTGAAGATGGGCAGGATGGCCTGCGTCATGTTGATGAGACCGGTGACGTTTGTGTCGAACATGATGCGCATATCCTCGGGCGCAATATCGGGAGCCTGGGCGACGCCCTTGACAAGGCCACTACATCGATATCAGTTGTCAGTATCTCGAACTTGCCCTTATCCTTTTCGCTGGTGACTCACGCATTGTTGACAAGCACATCAATCTCCTTAAACTCCTCGGGCAGAGATGGGACCAACTTCTTGATCTCCTCTGGGTTGCTGACATCCAGCTTCACGGGGTGCACCTTGACACCATCACCAACCTCGGCCTTGATCTCCGCCGCAAGCTCGTTCAGTGCTTCCAGGCGACGCGCAGTGACAATGATCTTGAGATTGTTGGGCGAAGTGCGCGCAAACTCCTTGGCGGTGCTTCTGCCGATACCGGAAGAAGCACCAGTGATGAGGATAGTCTTGCCTTCGAGGCGCTTGGCCATTGCGGACGCCATGGTTCGTCGGATATTCGCGGGGTGGACGGCTAGATTGAAGGGATTGGTGGGATTTACTGAGGAAGAAGATCGGAAGAGGGGGTGGGAGAGCTGTCGAAGGAATTGAGTTGATCTACCGTACGCTCGGAATAGGCTCATGGATGAGAATAATCACGTCAAAACGAATTGCACAGAAATTCAAAGAAGACACCCCCGCGGCATGCGGGGAGAGCCCTCGCGCAACATCGGGTTATGTAATCGGCTAAACGATGCGGCTTCGGCCTTCCTGCCGACCAGCTCGGCTTCGCACCATTGCTTTTTCTGAAGAGCATTTGTACCTGGACGGATAACCACATCTAGCGTACGTTTGCAGCCGATAATACTGAGGCATTATGTAGCGTGTTTGACGAGATGTCATGAAAGACACAATTGTTAAGGCCTTTAGCCTGCTCTAGCAGAATTAATCCATCTTCTGCTGCTTTTTCTTTTCTCCCGTGTATTTGTTGACACCGCGGGCTGCCTCTGGACGATGCTTCGCGCATAATGCTTCTAGGTGAAAACAATGGTTGCCAATTCAATTTGGCCTACTTTCTTCTGGGTTCATTATGAATTATATAGCGGAGCATGAATTGCATCGTTCCCGTCAATGGTGTTTCACCATTGAAGGGTCAATATATACTCTCAAAACAGCTTGCCTTTTCCTTGTCCATCAATTATTTTTCTGAATAGTTTCCATAGTTGGCTATAAATTGGGTACAACGAGAATTCAGTGGGACTATCAATAGATCACGATATGGATAGGTAGGTATATATTCCCCACCTTCGACCTTCCGTGGGCGTCCATTGTACATTGTACTTATCATTGGCGTTCTAAGGACGGACGCGTCTTGCCATGAGCTTTTTCCAAACTGATCCATCCCCACCTCAGAAATATCTATGCGGTAGCTTCGCCTTTTACAAGCTATATTCCTGCAACCACACCTCATTCTCGCTTAATTCAGTGCTCACCCGCCTGTTCGATAGATCTCAATTCACAATGGCTTCAGGGGAATCTGATATTTTCCTGAGGGGCGGCGTTCATTTCGACTTCGACTGGGAAGAAGACGTTGAAGATCAGCTTGGACCACAAGATCGAAACGACTGGGACCTGTGTGATGACTCTCCGGAACCTTCGGGCGAGCCTCACCGGAAAAATGATTATGTCAGAGATGTTGAGTACGCTGTTGAAGATGACACGTCCGACATTAATGCAAAGATCGTGAGTATTCCATTGACTGAGGACGTCTCTCCCTTAATCCAGCTGCAGCAGAACATCGCAGAGGAGTTCGTGGACGGGATAACTACATGGGCTACGACGAGCATGTTCATTCTTTCAACTGGTTAGGCGATCCAGTCTATCAAGCTAGCGCGACAACTCCTGCCGAGGCTCTTGTAATTATTTGCAGTGGTCCTGAAATTCCTGAAGAGAAAGAGAAGCTGCGGATCGGTAGCACTCTCAATCGGGCGTATCAGTACCTTGATACCTTGATCCAATCGTGGTGAGTTTGGAAAGAACCAGCGATTGTCTTTTCACTTATCGGGGCTTCAGCTTACAAAAAGCAGTAGATGGCCGCGTCTTCAAGTTTTACACTCCTCAGGGGAGGTGGCTTGTAGATCAGCACGTCTTCAATGATGGAATAGTATTACTGGATACAGGTAGCATGAAAGTGTACCTCAATCCTGATTACTCGGTTGGAAATGGCTTTACGAGCCCCATTTTGATCCCCGGTAGATCAGAATGGTGGGCAGCTCACCATGAAAAGCTTCAATCTCGGTAAAATTCTTCGCTTCCTAGGAAGAACACTTGGCCCCCGCCTCCCCCGTCTCCTCTGAGGCAGTCTACGGCAATTTCCGAGAGCGTCCATAAGAGTCCACAAAGAAATCTTGCGACCTATGAATCCCAGCGATGTGCGCACTCTCGCTGTTGTCACAGACCTCTTGAGCAATTAACCATTCCTTTCATTAAGCCTATAATTTCAAGCAAGCACTCAATCGACAGCCATTCAAAGCCTTCAGCTGGTTCAAACAGTAACCAGAAGCGTCGTCGATTGGCAAAGGCAGCCAAACAGACCTGGAAGCTGATCTCTGAATCTTTCATCGCCCCTTGTGGGGGTCGCAATTTCTTTGTGTTCCGCGGGTGGTTTGCAACGAATTCCTATCACAAAATTAAGATTAGCAGCTATACAAGTCATTATTAGAAATCCCATCATCGTCATAAAATTAATACCCCTATGAATCAACAAAATCGTCTTCGATCATCTGACCCTCCTCGGAAGGCCGACGTCCTCGCATAGACGTCTATTGGCTATGCAGAATCAGCCCGGGAAGGACCACCTATTCGGGGATATATACTTCATGTAGTAAATAGCAGTTTACTATCAACACCTTAATCGTCCTTCATTCGTACCATTTAAGTGTCCTGTCTAGTCTATCAGCTAAAAGGAAGAGTGATGACGGGAATCTTGCTTTGCACTTTACATCCATTAAGGTTCCGCTGTCCAGTTAGACAAGTTGGCCCACACGAGCAAGGTACTATGGAAATTCCTCAGCGCCTTCGATCCGCTCGATGAACGCAAGGATTTCATTGCTGCAAATATCAATTTGACATCAACCAAGAAGGTAGAATGTCCGGAATAAACTCCGTCCCGCACCGTTCAAACCGGCGGCATATGTGGGGTCGAATCACCAGCCCGGGGAGGAGCTTTTGTTTAAAGCCGGGGTTGTCTGGGGAAATGGCACTACCTGGATTATTGATTCGATCATATTCTTTCAACTTTTCAAACTTCAAAATGACCCATATTCAGCTCAACCCTTCGCTGCTTGGAACTTTGTCCGATAAGGTCGTCGTACTGACAGGGGGCGCGACTGGTATCGGCCGAGCAACCGTCAAGCAGCTATGCAGTGAGTGACGAGATATGACCACAACGTACTCTCTACTCACATTGAATCAGAAAACGGGGCCCATGTAGTCTTCGGAGACGTCGTCGAAGATGCATCACGCGAGCTCGAAGCCGAGCTTAGCCCAGGTGCTCAATTCGTGGTGTGCGATTCATCGAACTACGCTGATCAACTGAATTTGTTCAAAACTGCATTTGACAAGTATGGCCGAGTAGACATTGTCATCGCAAATGCCGGCATTTCGATCCCACAGGATATTTTTGACCCAGCCAGCGATTTCACCCAAGAGCCGTCCATGAAGGAAATTGACATCAACCTCGTGGGATCCATCTTCAGCGCGCGTATCGGCATGCATTACCTGCGTCGGAGTGGGGGCGGAGACCTCGTTCTCGTTAGCAGCATTGCCGGGTGGAAGGAATGTGGGGGCTTGGTCACTTATACCGCGAGCAAGCACGGCGTCGTGGGGATCATGCGGGGCCTCCACTTGACAGCAACCCCGGAAAATATAAGGGTCAATGTGATTTGTCCTTGGATGACGAGTAAGTTCGATCCATGCATTGATTTAATCATGTTGGATCCTGAGATTTATGACGAATAGGAACGCGTATGGTTCTCGGAATCGAAAAGGGCTGGTACGAGCAAAAGCTGCCTGTCAACGAGCCAGAGGATGTCGCTCGATCTATTTTAATCTGTGCCACGGCGAACAGGGCCAGTAATGGAGAGACTCACTCGGGTGCTCGCCTGCCTTTTGCAGGCAAGATGTTGCATGTGGCTGGTGGAGAGAGTTACGAAATCGAGGACGAGCTGAAAAACTTGGAACCCTTTTGGCTGGGAGCTGAGAACAGCAAGATACTCGAAAAAGGACAAGCATACTTGGCTGCTGAAGGAACAAGTTGGGATACGACTAAGTCTAGGTAGTTAGTCGAGGAGTGACGACTCATGATAGAGAAGTGTGTACGAGGAGTGCGGAATTGAAGACTTGAGTCCAAGAAATTTCCAAAGGATCCGAATATTTATTAAATTTGGATACTTGGATAATCCAATAACGTGAGACTTTCAGAGCTATAACGAGCTTCCGAACTTCTTCAGAGCCAAAATCATGCTGGACATAGAAGAAATGTTCGTCAATGTCCTTCAGTTATCCATCGTTCGATAGATCGGTGCCTAAGGCATATACTACAGCTCCCGCCATCCCACTTTTCATTGCTCCATCCAAACACAAGAGACTTGAGGATATACTACGCTCATATCACAACCATGTCTAAAGTACCTAGAGATGCGTTAGAATTTCCAGAGGCAGACAGAGTCTTTCTGGAGCCTCAACTACCACCACTGGATGGCTCGACTCCACGCCCTGACATACCCTTCACGACTCTCACATTCGCAACGTCCCTCGATTCTTCACTGGCGCTGTCCCCCGGTACAAGGACCGCACTATCAGGGCATCAGTCAAAAGCCATGACTCACTACCTGAGGTCTCGCCACGATGGCATTCTCATTGGTGTCGGCACCGCTCTGGCTGATGATCCTGGCCTGAACTGCCGCATCGCTGGAGTTGGTGGGTACGGCCGTGAGGGTTTAGAGTCCCAACCACGACCTATTGTCATTGATCCCTCTTTGAGGTGGGATTTTTCAGAAGAAAGCAAGTTATTCCAACTTTGTAGGGAAGGCCGCGGCCGTGGGCCATGGATTGTGACCACGGTGCAGGAGCCACCCTCGGAGCACGTTGCCTTGCTTACGAAATACGGAGGTCAATTTATTTTTCTCAACATTCCGACCTCAGAGTCTGGTAACCATCGGATTGACTGGAAGCTATTACTTGCCACTCTTCGCACAAAGGGCCTGCGGAGTGTGATGATCGAAGGCGGAGGCCATGTCATCAACTCATTGTTGGAGCCATCTTACATGGCTCTAATTGATCGGGTCATTGTGACAATCGCGCCGACGTGGCTTGGACAAGGTGGTGTGGTTGTTTCTCCAGCGAGGCGATTTGATGGTGAAGGGAATCCGATATCTGCTGCAAGGTTGAAGAACGTTCAGTGGTACCCCTTCGGAGAAGACGTTGTTCTATGTGGTCAAGTCAATGTCTAGACAGGGCAGTTTGCTGCAAAGGGTCATTTTCCGTGCCTAGATATATCATGTATGGAATGGAAAAAACTACCAAATCAACGTATGATCAAGCTAAGAGTATCGGTGGGGGCCGGGGGTCGAGCTGGTACATGGCTGATACGTCCAAGGGTAGGCATCGGGAACTTCCGCAATGGTTATTGAATCTCGAACGAATGAACAAAGAAGTTGGCATGGCTGTCTCCGTCGCACGAGATAGCTCATTCATGTGCCATTTAGCCGCTTGACCAGTTTGCGAGGTTATGCCAGAGTTAGCAAGCGAGGGAGTCCGGGCTCGAACGAAATGACGATTGTATCTCGATATTTCGCTCATTTTTTGATCTATATCAATTATAATCTCCGCAGTAATCTGATATGATGCGTGGTTGGGCCCTTTTCTTGTCTAGGCCTGTGGCTTTTGATAAAGGCTTGCGTCGTGCAACTGAACAATGTCCTGGTCTCAAGAATCACATTCTTGTGCAGTCAAATGAGAGGCACATACTGGCGAGAAATATGTGTCTAGGTCCCGAGTGATAAAGTGAGTGACACCGAAGTTTTTTTGGTGCGAGCCGACCAGTCATGATCAGCAATGACAACCCCTCGAGTCAGTTCGCAATCTTCGCACCATCATGCTCTGTCGTCGTACATTTCTTAGAAGATCTGATCTGGGCCCCTATTTCAAGGTCGCTGCTATCGTTGTCCTTCCAGATTGAAAACCATCTGACCCTCGTGGACAGGTCTTCATCTGATCGACAACTTTAACAGGACTCGCACGAGACTAAGGAACTGATAAGTATGCATACCTGGCGCTCTCTGCTTCGATGGGCAGGACTCGTCATGGTCAATACATTTCTCGCCAAATCCCCGATCGATGGATCCCAAAGTCCAATCGAACACAACATATTCCAAAATTGGTCCGGCAGGCCATTGCAGAGTTCTCCCCGAAGAAGCGCCGGGTTGCTCTCGTCGCAATTCGCATTTAACCGGTGCAGCTCCACCCAGCTCCACTCGCACTCCAATCGCTGGAGATCATCGACAAAATATTTCGTCTGTTTCGCCACGATGGTGTGCGCTCAAATGCGGATTTTCTCGTTCGAGAAATCCGCTACAAAGAGCCGTCCTTTGAATTTGACACCCTCATAATCCGACTATCTCAGGCATCTCGGGCGTGCTCACAAGACCGTCAGGATGCCAGTTGGGCAGCCGCGTTCCATCCCGGAGGGGCCTCGGGTGGCACCACCAATTCTCACACTCTCGAATTCGACGCACCAAGAACCGTCTAATCTCAGAGAATCTTCTCCCGCAGCGGGCGATTCAGCTCCGGCGTCGAGTCGATCGTCCTTTGACTATGCTCGAACATATTCGACCCCAGCGACCGGGGCTCAAACACCAGATCCTCTGCTGGGGAACAAGAATTTCTTTGATAAGCAGGCCCTCAAAGTTTCGCAGACAATCAACAGTCTCGCCCAAACTGCCAAGGATGGCCTTGAACTCGACCCTCTCGGTGACGGCTTGACGGACCGAAAACATTCAGTATCCCGATGCCGTGATGAAGCCGATGAATCGGCATCGCCGACCCGAAAGCAAGGCGTCCCACCAGAGATTTCAAGCTTCAGTGCCGAAATTGTCCTTATTATGGTGTGTTCTGCGGGCTTGATGCTGTTCTCCTTCCTTCTTGGAGATATGCTTGCTCCACAAGAACAGTTAAAGCGCGCTCTTGGCATCAACAACACTCAACTTCCATGGATTGTGGGTGCCTTCAATACTGCCAACGGTTTATCCGTTGTGATCTCTGGATCTCTGTCCGATCTGGCCCCTCCGAAGAGTTTGATGGTGGGCGCCTTTGCCTGGCTGTCAGTGTGGAACATGGTCGGAGTGTTCTCGCTGCAGCCCTCCCGATATGTTCTGTTCTTTGTTATGCGAGCCATGCAAGGCTTGGCGATCGGCGTCCTCGTGTCTGGCAGCATGAGTATACTCGGCCGGGTGTATAAGCCAGGCATTCGCAAGAACCGAGTCTTTTCCGCCATGGCTGCAACGGCGCCGTTCGGCTTTTCGCTCGGTGCACTCCAGGGGGGTGGGTTGAATGCTCACCTCAAATGGATCTTTGGAACCAATGCGATTGTCTGTGCCTTGCTCTGTGTGGCTGCATACTTCAGTATCCCGAAACTGCAACCTGTGGCCGATGTTGCAGGCACAGAAGCCCCAACGTTGCGCCAATTCGACTATATCGGTGGAGGCTGTGCTGCTGGAGGCTGCGTTTGCTTGCTGTTCGGGTTGACGCAGGGACCCGTCACAGCTTGGTCTCCGTACACCTATATCCTCATCATTGTTGGATTGCTTCTTTTGGCTGGACTCTTTTTTGCTGAAAGAGCAGCTATCCGCCCTTTGATCCCCAATCGACTGTGGCGCACACCCGGGTTCACTCCTCTGATGATTGCCTACTTTTTAGGCTTCGGATCCTTCTTTGGAGCCTGGCAATTCTATGCCATTCAGTTCTGGCTTCATATCCAGAGTGCCACACCACTCGATGTGGCATTGTATCATATCCCCAATGCCATCGTCGGAGTCATTGCGACATGGGTTGTGAGCCGCACAATCCATATTGTCCCAGGTCACTTTATTTATGCAGTGTCCATGTTAGCTTTCACACTTGGCCCAGCGTTTTTCATCCCACAGACAGCCAGTACCATTTATTGGAAGCTCTCTTTTCCGGGGGTAGCTCTCGTCACGTTCGGTCCTGACCTGGCCTTTGCTGCAGCCTCCATCTTCATCACCAGCAACGTCGCACGTTCATACCAGGGCAGCGCTGGTAGTCTTTTGGTCACGAACCAGAACCTCTCGTCAGCAATCATGACCAGCATTGCTGATGCAATTGGCACAAGGGTTGACAGAGGGCCGGATGGGCGGATAGGTCTTGAAGGACTGCGAGCTATCTGGTGGTTTGCGCTCGCCGCACAGCTGACTGCAGCTCTTGTCACAATCATCTGGGTTAGAATCCCAAAGGAGGAGGAGAAGGAGCATGTTACCTGATTAAATCGTTTGCACAGGCAGCGATGTCATATAGTATAGGATTGAATGGACCCGCCACCGTGTACCAGCCGCTCATTGCGCAGAATCGTCTTCTCCCTTCTTGCATCTGGTTTTTTTCTTCCTCTTCGTCTCTCTCTCTCATAGCCAAGGCTTGCTCCCCTCTTTCTGCTGTTCCCGACCTTCAGTCATCAGCTTCCGAGCTCGCAATCAAACACTGCCTTTGCTCTTCAAACCACTCCGTTTCAGCTGATGTCTCCATCACCGCTGATCCCTTTCAGGCTTATCAAAGGAGTTGCATATCCTTTCACTTGCAAAATGTCAGAAACCTGGCATACTCCACCCGAGACGCCATTGGGCCATCGGGACCCAAATCCCCCAGACCCCAACTCCTACAGACCCCTGCCTAACGTGCCCTCTAGCAAGCCAAAGATCGTCGGTCTCTTCGGCTTGCCTGGAGCTGGAACAGAAATCCTTCTCGAGCAGCTGAAGAATGAGATGGGTGAAGAGGAGCTTGCCTTTTATGACGGCAGCTTGGCTCTCGCAGTCCTCTGTCCCGGCGGACTGATGGCATACAACGAACTCGATTTTGCAGGGAGACGCCGCTACCGTGAGATGACCATCGGCGCCTTCGAGAAGGAGTGCATGAGAAAGGACATCATGGGGGTGGTGGTTCGCCACTTGTACCTCTGGAACGAATACAATGACTGCTTCTCCTCGATGCCTATCGTGGAAATCAAAGCGCACACCCACATCCTCTACCTGGAACTCCCGTTTACAAGCTACTCCCAACATTGGAAGAACATCTTTCCGCATGGACAGGCAGAGGAGGAAAATTTCCAACAATGGCAAGCCTGGCAGGAGGGCGAAATATCCTACTTACGTCGCCTCTGTCAGAAGAAGGAAATTACCTTCACCATCCTGACACCTCATCTGAGCGAAGTCCCCAAGCTTTCCAGCCTTCTGCGGAGCTTCCAGGTGCTGACTGAGGACCAAAATCGGGCCATGGCTGAAGAACAGCTGCTGGAAATCATGAGCTCTTTTGTCACAGAGTCGGTGGAGACAGTGTTGCTGTTCGATGCCGATGGTACCCTTACACCTCAGGACAGTGAGGCCATGCTTTGGGATCATATCCCTGGTCACCTCCTACCGCCGGGTGTCGACTTCCCCCCTTCGAAGCAGGCGTACTGTGAGTTCAGGTCTAACTACCATGACTATCTTCAGGCAGCCTTGCTGCATGAGGAAGTATTCGACGACTCGAGTTTCGACGCCATCTGTCACAAGGTTGCGGGCAGTATCAAACTCTACCCTGATATGTGGTCTCTCTTACACCGGACCACCCAGGCACGCCATGTATTTCCGATCATTCTCACCGGTGGACCGCGTCAGGTCTGGACACAGGTCATGGAAAATCTTGGGCTGACCCAATGTGTGGGTGTGATTGGAGGTGGTCGTCATACGGACCGGGCTCTCATGACACCCGAAGTCAAAGGTTGGCTGGTCAGTGTTCTTCAGGATCAATGCCACACAGACGTCTGGGCGTTTGGAAGTGAGCTGGTGGATCTGATCATGCTGATGAAGGCTGATTATCCTGTCATTATCACCGAACAAGAGACTTGGCTCCACGAGGACGGCCTTCCCGACTGGAAAGAAGCTCTCCTACAGATGTGTCCCGAGTTACACGAAGTGAACCTTACCCTCGGCAGCCGGATTTACCTTCACTCTAGTCCCTACGATATGCATCTCTTCGGTAGGGCCTTGGCCGAAAAGCTCTTTGCGCGCCGGCTTCGGATATCCTATCTCGCCACGGACCATCCCTCTGAGATTCTCACGTCTTTCGTGTCCGAGGGCGGCCCAGCATACCGACTCTGGACAAGCGCTCAGCAACAGATTGGGTCCTTCCTCGCCACCAAAATTCTCAAGGAGATCTTTCGTGAGAAGGACACCATCTTTGGTCCAGACCCTCCGTTTCCAGCCAACATGACAGTCCTGGCAACGACCCCCGGCAGTATGCCCATGGCATGCGGCATCCACAGCGAGTTCGCCGGCACATCTGCCCAGCTCCTGTCACCCAAAGCGTTATCAGCCTATGATCGGCCAACCAACAGGATACTGACGGCAACCCGGGTGCTGGTTCTCGTTAAATCAGTGATCATCA
>JAXQJV010000156.1:0-33715 GCA_037042255.1 Penicillium sp. PG106-07D | reverse complement strand
CTCCAAAGTCTTAGATATGTACCAGCATGCATTATTGGTTAATCATTGCAGATTTCATCCCAAAGGAACAGATGATAGCTCGTGCCTTTGGCGCATCAACAGTAGTAGCCGTGGACGTGGTCCCTAGTCGGCTGACTTCCGCGCTCAAGCATGGTGCCACACATACATATCGGATGAGCTCCGAATCTCCAGAAAAGAATGCCGCAGATTTGTTGTGTGCCGCTGAAGTAAAGGCGGGATTCGACATTGTCCTAGACGCGACTGGTGCTGAACCCTGCGTGAACTGCGGTATTCACGCTCTCACTCAAGGTGGAACGTTCGTTCAAGTGGGTTTGGGAAAATCGAGTCTCTCCATTCCTGTCGGGCAGATTTGTGATAAGGAGATTTCGTTCAAGGGAAGTTTCCGGTATGGACCAGGAGACTTTCAGCTGGCCATTGGTCTGCTCAATTCACGCCGGATCAAGTTGGATGGCCTCATTACCCATGAATTCTCTTTCTCCGAAGCAGAGGAGGCCTTTAGGAACGTGGCTGGCAGGTCTGGAATCAAGAGTGTGATTTATGGCCCAGGTTTTACCCCAGCACAATAGAACCATGGCAGATGCATCTTCTGCAAACATTGGCTTCAACTCTTTTTTCAGTGTTTCTATCTGATCGTCGTGTCTCCTCACAGATGTCCAGAATGGGAGAAGTTGTCCTACAGGACCCTGCTTTGTCTTCCCTCTCTCCAGCATTTCGTATCGCCATCAGCGGGCTTCCTCACGTTCGAATGACTTTGCTTGCTTTTTCTTTGGGGGCTTTCCATACAATTTTCTCTCCATACCCACAAGATCGTACATTCCATGGCTATCTTTCGTTCTTGTCGCCACACGCAATTTTGTACCTATCGAATGCAATCCCTCTTGCTTATTCTTTTCTTCTTCAAGTATCTTTGCATAGGCTCGTCATGGTGTCTTAAACCCTATTACTGGAATTCTTACGAGACCGACTACCTTAACCTATTCGTTTCTTTACTGTAGTAATGAATTCGGAATGATATCATTCCTTATTTACTAAGCTATAAGAGGAAGCGATGGTAGTATGGCGAGGGAAGATTCGATGAGGAGATGGCCAAACCCATTTGACGACATAAAATAGCCATCTCAATGAAGGTTCTGGTCTTCGTAATAATTATTAGCTTGTACAGTGAATGATAGTCCTAAGTCAAACACTACGCCGCTGAGTGAATGTGTATCTACCCTGCTGGCCATAATAAAAAATCGCAACGTGCCTGATTTTAGCTCTACCTCCAAATCATGGGAGCATAGAACTATATGTCCGCTCCAGTCCAAGTCATGTCCCACAACCAGTATAGTCCACCATCCATGTTTCCGTCGAAGACATTCTCAGCCCCGGCGTTCTGGATGTTGCCATGCATGTTCCAGTTTTGTGAAGGTGCCTCCCACGAACTACTTGGGTCACCGTTATTTGCAACATGTTCCTGGCCAGGCGGGGCTTCTCCCCCCGGAAGGTTGCCAACAAGCCGATCATCTCCGGGGCCCAATGCTGTAGGCGAAATTGTGTGATATTAGCAATATTCAAGTTCCCATAAACCTTGAGAGGGGGTCTCACCATGCTGAACTGACTCTAAGCTCTCATTTAGACGATAAAGCCTGTTGGCATTCGACAATGGGTCGTCCATATCAAAAGAACGACGCGAGTTAATCGTTGCATCGACTGGTAACCGCAGTGCATCTTCTACAGAGATCGGAAATGAACCAAGTCCAGCACGTTGAGTTTCGTGGCTGATTGGCTCAGTGACGGGCGCAAGCATGGCTTCTGACTCCCGACGAAGAAGCAGAGCAACGACATTTTTCAGCACAAGTGTGCTCTGCTTCGATAAAGCAGACCGCTTTCCAATCAGGTCTTGCACGCGAAAGATCCGGGTAATCGTACGTTTGACTTCTTGCGCTGTGTCTGACAGGGGCTCGGACAGTGCCAAAACAGCCAATACAATCGCCGCGTGGAATAGATTGATGGCGAGGAAGGCGACCAGATGGCTTTCAGTGGCGAGGCGAACGAGTACAGGGAGCTCTGTTATCTTCGACGTCCTCACAGCCGCGTCCATCCAGAGCTCAGAGCTGGTAACACGCGCGTCGGAAAACCCCGTATCGAAATATGAGCCGGAGTGACCAGCAGAGTGAGCAGAGGTGACCGAGCGATAGGTTGGGGAATTTGCTATGGCTTCGGCCGGGGAATGCTTGTTCATAGTTGATAAATGTTGGACTTGTCGCGCTAGCAAAGGGCGATGTAGGACGATAAGGATATTGTCATATGTCAGCTGCAACGACAAGGATTGCAATGCATACGCCCTCGAGCTCGCCTGGCCGTCAGGGACAAAGTCTTTCTTGAGGTCCAAAGTTAAGTGACTAGGTAGAGATAATCGCCATTGTTCCAATTTCTTAGTGGCGTGTTTGACCAGTGTGAAATATGAATCGCTAGCCAACTGTTCCGACGTCCTGAACGTGCGAGAACCGAAGATAGCCTCGAGGGCAGGTGATGCAATCAAGTAGAGTCGGTTCAACTCGCGCTGGTACGTGGAATAGCATATTGCCTCGGCTTGAGAGCAAGGACCCACGAACTGTGGGTTTTCTAGGATATCCGAAGGCATATCAAGATTGCAGTCCTTGTCGTTGATGCCCAACGGCCGGCCATAGGTGATCGAAGCAAACCTGTCCCATGTGTAGATGGTCCACCATACTCTTTTTCGCTCCTCTATGTCTTCGTGTTCTCCTCGCAGGTATTGTCGCTGTAACCCAATAGACTGGGCCATTTTGATTGTTGCTCCCAGTAAAGAGAAGGAAAGATTTGGACGCCCATGGTACACGTGGTGTGATCCTAGGAGGATACAGGTCTGGGTCGCCATAACGGAAGGTTGATCCATCAGTTCAACCAGATTTACCTCGACAAGTTTGATCATGTCTGCACTCCATTTGCCCCAATCTTCGTTGTTCTCGGTGAGATCAGTATTGGTTTTTCGAGATCGGTACCAAGCTGCCATCCCAAGCATGACGGCTAGAAGCAACAGAAAGGATCTCTGAGAGGGATATGCACATCCATCTGCAATAGATTGCAGCCTTTTGCGAAACTTCGGCTCATATATGGAGAGTGAGAACCAATGTACAGAACGAAAGTATTCCTCCACGAGGTCATACACAAGGCTCATAGATGGGAGGCTCTGACCCAAAATCAAAGATATAGGCATTCGATGCCCGCTTGCTACCGAGTTCGGGGGCGGTCCACTGGCGCCGGTGGTCTGACAGCCGGGAATGGCGAAAGTGACCTGCTCGTCGATCTGGTGACTGCCCAGTTCACAGAGTCTTCGAGCAATCCCCATTGCGGACTCTGCTTCACCGCAGTCAAGGGATGATGACATAGCATGCGTTCCTGAGGACTCTTCAGATTCACCAGCCATTGGAAGCGTCTCTGCCGATTGAGCCCGGACTGGACTTTGTGCATTGCTGCCAGGGCGACGCGATGCATCCTGAGACAGTTCGTCAAGTGTCTCCGATGGAAGGTTGCCCATATTCTGGTGAGCTCTGAAAATTTGCTTGTGCTTTGCACGTCTATTTTCCCGGTGTTAACGAGACCATATAATTAATCATGCCAATCTAACTCTTACTTCCGTGCAGTTACCTGCTCTGGTCGGCTTTTCGGAAGCGGTCGACAGGGGACATTGGCCCTGACACATAGCGAGCATGGCCGGAATGGATCACACTATGTAAAATCATATTTTCAGCACATACCGGAGACCAGACTTGAGCCTGAGGACACAGGATGGCCCTACCCGAGATTTATGTTGACGGCATCTCTCACAGGCGCTTCTGACCCTCGTAGGTAACGGCGACCGTATATGACTTCTTTGCCTGGATATTGATAATAGGTAGGAGCTGTCGTTATCAGGTTCACCAGCACGATGCTCAGCCATTGTATTAGTCTGATTTCAAATGAGGAAGAAAGTTACTTCGTTGCGCACCCGAGATTTGGCAGTGGAGATATCTGGGCGGCTGCCGGAAGAAGCTAAATCCGCTGAGTGGTCATCGAAGCGCGTCCCTACAGTAGGAAGATGCACTCACCATACTGTACACTCTTTTAATATAATTCATGAGTGATTCGGTCACCCAAAAGATCATAGTTAGGCCGTCATATATTATTAACAATGTCAACTTGTTATCACTTGAATCACGGTGGGGCACCTAGCTTAACTTGTGCCGAATCACACCTATGGTTATGTATTTTGATGCCTAAGATCGCAGGCATCTAACATCTTGTTAGGGCGCCCTTGCACTCTCCCCTTCTTCCCTTCCTGGCTTCAGTTTACCGCCGTAGTTGTATCGTTGAATCATGTGGTTGCATTTAATTGATGTTTGCTCCGTGCCTGGGTGTAACATAGCCGTAAGATTTGGGGATGGGACCGAGTTGAATTACCTTTCCACGGCGGGCATTACTACTCCGCCATGGTCAGATCTTGCTAGTAATTGTGATAGACCACCGCAGAATAAAAAGGTCCTTTGATCTTCTCCGGTCAAAAAGGCGATATATGCAGTTATTGTGTAGGAGTGTCTGCCCATAAATCCAATCTCAAATAATGCTTTTAAAGTAGCAAAGCGCATACATATGATCCTGAAATGTGGAATTGCGGTTCAATATAGACACAGGGCATTCTTGAGCAATTGACATTGACTTAATTATATACTCGTAGTTCGTAGCCGTGGTGATACCGTATGAAAAGGGGTGCTACGGTGTGGTTAGGTGTTGGAATTTGATTATTATTAGTAGCAGTGGTTTCGGGTTTCTACTAGAGCAAGAGACGAGCGGAAGCAATGCAGGAGGACTTGCGGTGAACATGACATTATGTGAACCAAACAATGATTCGACGAGATAGAAAGGATAAGAAAAATAAAGTTTATTTGAGGGCTCTTTCCTGGATCTTGGATATATAGATGCCTTCTTGGATGCTGGAAGTCTGGGCTGATCGCGGTTGGATGGAAGATAGGTGTAGAAGAGATTACGGGAGCGGCCTTATTCTTTGGACTCCGAAACTACTGCGTATTATTCACCTTCACGCTATTCACCACCATGTCCGGGGCAAGGAGCTTTTCACGAATCAAGGTCGCATTAAGATAGTCATTACTATCCACTCGTCGATACCCACCCTCAAGGGTATTCTCAATACCCGCCCGCACATGACGCTTCGCAGTTCGCTCGCGCGCTTCTTTCAAATCCGTTTCAATGAAGATCCGGTAGTCGACCAGTGTCGTAAGCTCCCGCCACTCAGGCTCGTCGAGAAGGAGATAATTGCCCTCGACGATGATAATGGAGGCGTCCGGCGTGATAGCAATCCCATCTTCGACAGGATCTTTGGCCTCATGATCGAATGTCAGCGCCCGGATGACGTCTGTAGCAGGCCAGTTCACTGACCCTGGTGTCGCCAGCGGGGTCTCATCAGCCCAAATACGCAGTCGACGCATGAACGCCACAAAATATGCCACATCGAATGTCCACGGCGCTCCGCGGCGGATATGCGCTTCTTTCGGGTTCGGCAACTGGTCTAGAGCTGCGCGCGGCAGATGGAATCCATCCATCGAGAGAAGCACTGCATGCACCTCAGCGTCTTTATTGAGCTGCCGTATCACCGCCTCGGCTGTGGTTGTTTTGCCAGACCCTGGGATGCCTGCAATGGCAACGAGGTAGCGCGAGTTGGAGTGACTCCTAGCTTGTTGACGAATGATGTCCGCTAAACGGAGGTACTCGGATTCCATCTGCCACTGTTTTGTCAGACTGGTTGTAGAGAAATTTCACAATTAAAAAAACTTACCTCAAGTCAATCTAAATGGACATGTGCAATATAGATAGATGCCTTGGCAGCGAGTCATTGAGGACTAGGCTCAACACGACAGACCCGAACTCGATGAATCAAGCCGTAAGCACGAAGGAAAAAACTAGCTGGGAACACAGCATGAATATCTGAGCAGAATTTCCACGAGGCATACTGCCATCGCTATATGCAGTGTAGTGGAGCGGCCCCGGGGCGTTGTGCTCCGACTGGCAGCCGATCATCACAGGAATCGTAATACTTGCTACAGACGGTGTGAAAGTGGGGACGACCAACGGACTCTTCTACCCTGTCCGAACGGGGTTCCACTCCGTCCGGGGATGCCGCTGGGTCTAAATTGACATCGTTCGGTGATCTACGCATCAGGAATAAGGCACTGTGGTCGAACAGAAGCCCGGTACACACGCTACAGCGAGAAATACTCCCCGTTGACACTTTCCACAATACAATCAACTACGCACTGAATACTATGGTAACACTCACAGTTGGTACGGCACAGGGTGACTTTCACCCTCGGTAGTGTTGATGTTAGACAAGAGGTAAGGGAATCTGCGGTATTTCTATACTACTATCCCCTGTACTTGGCGCAACATCTCTCCGTGTTCAATTTGCGCAAAGCAGCCATGTCTACCGCCCGAGATGCTCTTACCGCTCGGGCCATTCCGTTCATGGAATTATCCGACGGAAGCTCTTCATCCATGACAGCAGCACCACCTCCAACTTCCAGTGAAATCCCACCTGAAATCCGTGCGAAGAGGAGATTCAGTGTCACTGGTGCTGCCATCGTCACTGGAGGCTCCGGAATGCTTGGTTTCACCTCGTGAGCCCTTAACCGCATTCAACCACTGGTCCATTTGCTAATTCATCCCCAGATGCCGTGCGCTTCTCGAGCATGGGGTTTCTGGCCTAGCGCTCTTTGACTTCAATGCTAGCGCCCTGGAAGCCGCCGTGACTTCACTCCAAGCCGAGTTTCCGTCAGCAAAGATTATAGGCCAAGCACTCGACGTCACCGACGATGAAGCTGTTAATTCCGCCACCACAGCTGCTAGCAATGCTCTTGGAAATATTAACATACTACTCTGCTTCGCGGGCATCGTCGGCTGCACCCACGCCCTTGAAATGAGCGCTCGGGAATGGCGGCGCACATTGGATATCAACCTAACAGGGTCGTTCCTATGCGCGCAGGCCGTCGCAAAGCAAATGGTTGCAAATAGAGCAGGTGGCAGCATTGTGCTCACCGCATCTATATCTGCGCATCGCGTCAACTTTCCACAGCCGCAAATTGCTTACAATGTGAGCAAGGCTGGAGTACTGGCGATGAAAAATTCGTTGGCAGCAGAGTGGGCGCGCTATGGTATCAGGGTTAACACTGTTAGCCCAGGTTACATGGATACTATATTAAATGAGGGTGCAGGTTTGCAGACTGCAAGAGATATCTGGGCCTCTCGAAACCCAATGGGGAGAATGGGCGCCCCGGAGGAGTTGACTGGTGCCATTTTGCTGCTAGCGAGCGGCGCTGGAACCTATATTAACGGAGCCGATATTGTCTGCGACGGTGGAACTATTGTATTTTAGAAACATGTCGAGGTGCTTTATATGTGATCACATGTATCTCGACCTTGAATCGATATCGAAAATCGACCAGGAACCTCAAGAGAAAAAGGAAGATTTCGCTATTGCGGTTACTGGCGAGGCTAGCTAGGTAACCAGTATGCTCGCCCCGAAGTCGGGCCCTAAACCGCTTGCGCGGTGTGCAGCAGCTGGCAGTCCCGATACGTAATATCTTCGTATCCCAATAACCGTATACTGTTAGGGTATGTTATTGACGCACGGTACTTCACGCGGGATTTCTACCTGTTTATTAGCCTGCTTTGGGAGTAATAGTTAGACAGGCAATCAGAAATATATACTGCAGCTAAAGCTTCTGAGTCTATCATACTTTAAATAGCTTAATTTTCATATATGTTGTTCTTTGTGATTAGACAAGCGCATATACTAATATGTACATTAAAAGGAACCTTGGTGGTTCAAATATAGCGGGAAAAGAATATGGCATTTAATATGATGTTTTGGGGTGACTCAGTTGAGAATTACCTTACTGCAAACAAAAAGCATCTGATATTACTCGAACGGCACTCGAGATTGCAAACATATAGCTTTTCAATCGTGTTCACACCATGATATCTCTCATGTTAACTAGTGATTGATAACTAGTTAACTGAGATAACTTTTGCTCGAGTGAGCCAAGTGAGTCGCCGAGTTAACTATTGTTGATAAATTAAAAGGAAAGATTGGCTGAGGTTGAGACACGGGGCCATTTAAAAGACCGTGTTGAACACAAACCCATATACAGACTCATCAATGACCTGAGTCATCTATCCTCTATGCTGTCTCTGTGTGCTCTGTAGATTCCACTGCCTTATCGAGGCCTATATCCCTGGTAATGCGCTCGAAGCGCTCAGTTTCTTCAGCGCTGGAATTATCCATGAATAAGGCGTCAATCTCTTCCAGCGAGAGACCTTTGAGCTCGGGAAGGACAAAGAGGGCCCAAAAAAAACCTGTGACACAGAAACACATGAAGACGATGAATGTCTTGTAGCCAATGTTGGCTAGCATAAGCGGTGTCACCTGGGCTACGGCAAAGTTCATGATCCAGTTGACGGATGATGAGATACTGATTCCTTTGGCCCTTGCGTTAAGCGGAAACACCTCAGCAACCACAACCCAGGCAACTGGACCATAGGCGACAGCATAGTTGGTAATAAACCAGTAGATCAGAAAGACAGCACCATGTCCGGCGGCCTTGTGGTTTTGGAAATCCTTGCCAAAGACGGCAACTAGGATGGCAACTCCAGCGTGAGAAATTGCCATATTGGCCTCGCCCCAGCAAAGCATTGGACGACGGCCAACTTTGTCGACTAACAGAATGGCCGGGATTGTCATCACGAAGTTGACGATGCCGACAACGCCAGTCGCAAGAAGGCCAATTGTGCCGCCCGACAGCCCGATCTGAGCGAAGACAGTTGGAGCGTAGTAAATGATTGCGTTAATACCGGCCCACTGGCCAAAACCCTGAGCAGCAGAGCCAAGTAAAACCCGATGCAGGAGAGATTTAGTGGTGAATAATCTCTTGTACTCGAGCAGCTCAACGCGCCAATTTGTGTCGTCCACACCGTAGCGCTCTCGGAGAAACTCACACTGGACACGATGCTCCGCTTGAAGTGCGCGAAATTCGTACTGAACCTCATGAGAAGAAGCAGGCTTGGACCTCAGGTAAGTGAGGCTTTCAATACACTCTTTCTCCAAGCCCCTGAGCATGAGCCACCTGGGGGAGTATGGAAGGAATATGGATCCAACGCTAAGAATAATCGCCGGGAGAATTTGGAGCGCAAGGGGAACGCGCCACGCCGCACTGGACTGGCCGGGATAGGTCGTTCCACCAATGTAATTCGTGCCGTATGCGATCCAGTAGGAGACCAAGATACCGGCTAAAAGGCGATGTTAATTCTTTCTGGCATGGAGGTGGTAGATCCTATGGCCTGGAGAGCCAGTTCTACGACAGAGGGACCTACCGGTGATAGATAATTGTTGCAGTCCGACAAGCGATCCTCGGATACCTGCCGGTGCCAGTTCGGCGTTGAACATGGGAACAAGTGTAGAGAGTGCCCCAACACCCATGCCGGCAAACCAACGGCCGGCTGTTTAAGAGCAAGTTAGTTATGTCCTCATCATGAGTTCCTGTTGTCTCCACTGACCGTATACAATTCCAATCTCAGACGTTGCGCCAGCCTGAAGGGCTGTTCCAAATATGAAAACCAAACACCAGGCCGAAATCGACAACTGTAGCGAATTGACTTAGTGAATCCTCAAAGACTTCCTCCAGCGGAATCCCTTTGTTGGCTTTTTGCCGCCGGTCCAGACCAAAGCAGACTGACACGAAGAACCGACAAAGCGGGTGACCAATTTCTGTGACTTAAGGGTGAGTTACCTTTCTAGAAAACTTGTCGGCGAGTGGACCAGCAATTAATGCCCCAAGGAAAGCCCCAAGCTCTAATACGTAGCATTTGTCAGAAAAGAAGGATGCTGTGGCCAGCGACAGAATGCATACCAAGAATTGCGGTGAGCATGCCCTTGGTTGTAGGATCGGAGAGCTTTTTTTGAAAATAATTATTTCGCTGGCCAGAAGATAGTTTGGATTATGGACTCACAGTGCGATGGAAGCGGTGCTCGAAGTTGGCCATGACTTGGACTTGACTGAAAACTCCCTGGTTGTAGCCATAGAGTACTCCGCCAAGGGAGGCGAATGCAGCGAGGCCAAAGCATTTCCTGCTTTGGAGAAGTCCTTGCCAACCCCTCTGATCTGGGGTGGACAATAACGCTCCCGATGGCATTCGATTTTCCATATTTTCAAACTATAGACCAAGTCAATACCTGGAGAATTTCTCAAGTGCACAAATTATGACGGCAAAAGTTCCACTCAGCGATTGATCAGGGCTTTTAATCTACAGCCCTGGGAGGAGTGTTCTCCAAATAACTATATGGTCCCCGCATTTGAGGCCCGGCTTGGACAACTGTCCTAGATCAGGGCGGCTCCCACCTTGCGCGGTAATTCCGTGGGACGTCTCATGACCAAAACTCGTTCAGACTGGAGCTCACCTACGGTTAAGCCAGGGCCAGCGTCCCCGGATCGGTGAGGCCAGGTGATCATCTCCCGTCCAAAGGGTGTCTTGCCCCGGATTGTATCTGACGGGCGGAACGAACTCGGCACAGAGCATGGTGGTTGGGGGGAGGGCCCACTCATCGGGGATTCGAAATCAGAAAGTTTGCAAAGGAAATGGTAAACCCGTTTGAATGAGAGTGCGAATGGGACTGATGCTCAAGGATAAAATGACTGGATTGGTGGGCGATGCGGGAGATAAAAGTGGGCCCGGGGTGACAGTCACCCTGTCGAGCCCCACCATATCGGCACTGCTCTACGGAGTACGGAGTACGGAGTAGACCAGGGGGAACCGCCGCCCCAAGATGGTGCGCATAGTACACTCAAATTCGCCTTCAAGGTGGGAGGCCCCTCATCCCGAATTTCGAACGATGAACCTCCCTAAGGAAAAGCCTAAGTATATAACGACATGCTTGATCCCACCCGGCTTTTCACATTGCTCTCGGTTGTTTGAATCACGAACGATCAGACCTGATATCCCGCGAAAATGGTCTTGTCGCAGCCAGAGAACAAGCATGTCCTCAAAGCTTTTGATTTGACGGGCAAGGTCGCGGCTGTTACAGGTACGACACTTATATGGAAGAACGTGAATGGTTTTCGCTTGCGCTGACAAACTAATAATGCATACATAGGCGGTGCCCGTGGTATTGGTCTTGAGATCGCGAAAGGTCTAGCAGAAGCCGGAGCCAATGTAAGATCCTTCGCATCAGCAGAGTTGTCCCATGTGTTGTTATCATTATATATTGACCAATTGAAGGTTGCCATCATCTATAACTCCTCGAGCACGGCAGAGGCCATCGCCAACGAGATCGCGTCAGCCAACAATATCCGTGCAGCTGCCTACAAAGCAGATGTTAGCAAGCAGGGCGATATTGAAGCTGCCATCCAGCGAATCGCCAAAGACTTCGGCAAACTTGACATCGTTGTTGCCAACTCAGGCATTGCGTCTTGTGTTGCTGCGGAAAGTTACACTGTTGATCAATGGAGTGAGATCATGAAGGTCAATCTGGACGGAGCATTCTACACTGCTCAGGCTGCAGCGCGGATTTTCAAGCAGCAGGGCCGCGGAAACGTGATTTTTACGGCGTCCGTGAGTGCAACGCTGGTCAACGTCCCTCAGAAACAGGCCGCGGTAAGAAATGATCTCGGTGTGTCTGGTCCTTAGATGAAAAATCGGCTAATATTGAAATGGGATAGTACAATGCCTCCAAGGCTGGTGTGGTGCAACTAGCAAAGTGTTTGTCGGTCGAATGGGTAGATTTTTGCCGGGTCAATTGCATTTCACCGGGCTTCATTGCGACGGAAATCCTTGATATCCACCCACAGGAATGGCACGAAAAGTGGTACAGCATGATTCCGGCGAACCGAATGGCACAGACATATGAGCTGAAAGGGGTAAGACATAACATCTTGGCATGATAATCAAATGGCTAATCGGCAACGAGCAGGCTTATGTGTTCTGCGCTTCTGATGCTTCCAGCTATATGACCGGGGCAGATATTATTATTGATGGCGGGTATACGCTCCCCTAAATATCTTAATAGAGGCTGTTTCGTTGATCTTTTGAACAACTTGGGGTTTGAAATACCTCAAGTCCGTTGCATACAAAAAGGTGACCGGGAGCTGTTCTCTTAAGTGAAGAATGTATAAAGCAGTTTCTCGTTGATGCGTGGGTTTCATTTTCTGCTGAATGCTCCTCAATTAGTTCTTCAAACAACTAGCTTCAATACAATGGGTATCATGGGCCATATTCAACTCTTATCGACACCACCTAATAGTAGTTATGTGTGATTTGGAACGTGTAATAACTCTATCCCTATGATACATTTCGGCCATATCTGCGAATTGTGCGTCCTCGTGACTAGACTTTGGCTACCCCATATATTCGAATATGACAAACAGAATTCTGAACCTTTCCAGGTCGAAGCGGAGCCCTCAAAGATGAAGAGAATGCTCATTCAAGTAGATGGTGCTTGAAAGACATAACAATCATAATCCAGATATGTCCTTACCTCATCTCAACCGCTAAACCCACTGGAAAATGTGTTCTGTCCTGAAAGCAAGCTCATCCAGGAATCATCTTGCCGGAAAATATTGAGCTCAACTGGAAGGTTATTTTGCCACATCATAGATGAGAGACCGCTCATCTGCATGGGATCGGGGTCCTCATTTGGCAGTAGAGTCGAGTCCACGACATCCCATGTTGAAGTGTTCTCGAGATGTGCTTTGCACAATCCAAAGAGAACTTCATAGCATTTAGCGCTAGTCGGATTTATGACCTCCATTGACAAAATAGTGTCTAGAGCTACCTGAATCTGGTATCTCCATTCACTAGCATTTGGCGAGGTTGGCTCATGTCGTAGACAGATACAGGGAATGAGTGCGGCTTGGAATAGGAAGTATCTGGCCCGTTAGAATCCTCACGGCGATTTTGATATTAGAAGAATCAACTTACAGTGCATACCACGCTCCGATCCTAGTGTGCTCTTGTCTGTTCCAAAACAATTCAATGGACAGAATTGTTAGGCGGGCCTCGTCCAAACATCGGGCATATGCTTGAGCTGTCTCCGGGCAATTGTCTTGACAATCCTGCCGAGCATACACGAATGGTCTGATAACAAATGGCCTGTACATGATGATTTTGAAGTTGCGGTATTTCCACATCACGATTGCACGAGATAGCTCATACTCCGGCGGAATATGAGCTTCTTCCGTGAAGAACGGCGGTAGGCTCAAGTACCATCCCGAAATTGCTTGGTCGTCCATCGTGATGAGCTCCTTAGCTGACGGAAGAGGTCTCCTGATGATCTTGGGGTAAATGGAATGTATAGCAAGGTAAAATTCTGAGATGGCACGGATGGCTGTATAGTTCGTCGTCTCTTGCGCTGGCACTGGATATTGCTGGGAAACCGCGGTGAGTTCCTAGATGGATTATTAGGAAAGGTTTTGTCCGCTCTGGCTTCCACAATTTCGCAACATACATAATCATGAATATTTATTGGCAAGGCAACGTCGACCCCACCACCGGGCCAAGCGATAGGCCTACCAAACGTGATTGTTGCGCCAATATCGAAGACACAGAGACACCACCAGACCCTTCGTCGAATCTCCATCCTGAGCGGCGGAATGACCTGCCCGTGGAACTCCTTATGAAGGCCTATGCCCATCGCCATCCGAACTGCCAAGCCAACATAGTTGTATCCGCTGTTGGGCATATCTCTCCTCTGCAGATAATTGGTCATCAACGCCAAGGCTTGGACCAGGGTCAGGTTTCCCCTCTCAAGAAACGTCCAATCCATGAAAGACCTTGCTTGGGCGAAGAGTCGCAGGTCTAAAGTCTCTGCTCTGGCAGCAGTCGAAAAGGCACCGATTGCAGCGATGGTGTATGCAAGGACGTTCCAACAGTTTCCATTCGTACGTTCGATCACCTCGCTGAATTGTGCACGAAACGTTGGCTCATGAACAATGGGGTAGATATTGTTATAGTTCCTGAAATAAGCATCAACCATCGTGTTGGCGATGTGACGGCTAGGATTCGGTTGGTTATAGAGAGGCATGGGACACTCTTTGTCACCAGAAAGCCCCTGAGCGAAGAGCATTCGACTCGTCTTATTCCGCTGGACTGGGTTCTCTGTGGTAGGCGGGTCGATGACCTTCAAAAGTGCAGCGCCAGATACAACCCCAAGATAGCCGCTGTCATTCTCACTCATTGTCAAAGATGCCATGCCATCGGCAAGGCCGGATTCGACCCAGTTGTTGTCGCTCGTGGTTGAATGAGAAGTGAAAATGCCGGACTCGTCTTCTTCTACAACTGGCACTTGTCGCTCATCCCATTCAAAATGATCCACTCCGATAGGCAGACAATCAAGCGTGTCATACGGATAGCTTTGGTCTTTGAATGAGTTGGGATCTTGCTGGGGAGGTCCAGACCTAAACTGGCATCTGTCAAAGAAGGGGATAGTCGGCTGGCCTGGCCTAACAGTGGGAGGTTCGTGGGAATAGTCGTATGTTGTGGATTCGCCAACGTTAGAATCATCAAGGCCCAATTCGTTGGATGAACCTGTGACGCGACCTGAGGAAGTCGAATTGGTCCTCAAGGTACGTGCGCCTGTCTCCCTAGCCGGGGGAACAGGCGGGGTCGACCTTTGGGATTCTGACAAAACATCGATGTTGTGAGGAAGAAGCGAGTTCGCCCGAGCTATTCTCAGAAGTCTCTCCGCCACTTCCAATCGCTCTTCCACTTCCGTCAAATGCCTGTTGAATTGTAATGAGCACTCTCCAATTTCGGGGCCATGAGGAGCATGAGAGGGAAAATCGTACTTTCTGGTTAACGGCGTCTTGGTATATTTGTCGTACAGACAGTGCCTTCTATACTTTGAGCAAATGCCGCACGTGGGTAATACTTTGTCGCATTTCACTTTTCTTCGCGAGCATTCCTTGCAAGCAGCTTCGGCGCTCGCAAGTGGCAAATCCCAAAGGGGCGCAGTTTCCACATTCGACGGGTTCGATGCATCGAAAGTGCGGGTTTGCGTCTGGTGCTGATCGTTCTGCATGTTGGGTATTCTAGAATACTATCAAAGCACTTCTTGTTCCATTTATCGTCACAGTCAACCGCGCTTATGCGGGGTGAAAAAGGGTTGGATCTCGTCACGTGTACAGGACGTTGACTGCCCACGACGTAAGTGCTCGAAAGATTTATTGGTAACTCCACGTGAAGGCGTTTTGGCCGAATGGGATTCCTCACCACAGATTACAGGTCAGTGCACCCAGGCTCGGAGCCCTCCGCTGAACTTTTTTTTGACACCGCTCAACTGGAACCTGCTCCGGTTAGTTTGGATGGACTACAGTGCTCCGGCATCTAGTAAGGAGCACCACCCGTAAAGGCGGATGGGTGCCTTCCGCTGTGAAGCCTGTTTCAGCCTTCGTCATTTTTAGTTTCCATCCCTCCACTTCATGGAGTTTGTTCTGGACGATAGATACTCAGAATGAAAGTTTTGCGGCCATGAACTGCTCTCCTTCCACACTATCAGTAGCTGGTGAACAATCATTTAACCTCCATACAGTACAAGTGCATGCTCTGGACTGTGAATGCCGAGTTCTTTGAGGGAAGAAGTGTATTTGTACGGAGACAACGAAGGTGGAGAAAGAAAGAAGGCCAAAGGGTCGATGCTATTGTATGCTAGGGCCTCTGATAAGCGCGCATCACGTGACCGCCGAGTCATTATTATCCTTTGTCCAGAGTCCTAGATCGTCACATGAACTGCTTTTAACATAATTAATTGGAGTTAAAATGTGAGTAATGGCTTACTTTATCACAATTAAATTTTATCCCACCAATCTTGACCGATTACAACTTGCCGTGGCGTGTGGTTCAAAGCGCAAATCATTCCTGACAGGTATCGCAAAATGGAAACTGGCCGCAAACGTGCTGCCTTGGCGTGCAATTATTGTCGAAGACGGTGGGTATATCTGTTGCTTTCTCAAGTCGCCATATCATTGCCTAACTGAAATTGTCAGGAAACGACGCTGCAACGGAGGGGTTCCGTTATGTAGCCCCTGCGATGAGGCAGGGGTAGAATGTGTGTATAGCGAGTCTGAGATTGGAAGGTGAATTGATTCACTACCTACAAGAATGCTATCGAAGTCGCTCTGATGCGAGGCCAGGAATCGGGGAGAGACCAGCTCCTCTGAGTTCACGCAACGTCTCGATACCATTGAAGGGATTCTGCGTACTCATTCGCAGATCCTGTATAATGTCGATTCTGAATCATGCACTGATGTTCGGACATTCCCCTTGCCGTCGAAGTCTAGCCAGGACAATCTGTCGCGTCACTCAGAAGATGCGTTCACGCCACCTTTAGCAATGACTAACACTGCGTCTATCATGAATCCGGAATTGTTCCTTAGTGGTCTATCACCAACCCAGCCGTCTGACGTGGACATCCCACCAATGAGCATCCCTATAGGTCATACAACAACTACTGCGAACCTTCTGCGAATGGATCAAGTCAAAGCCCTATTAGGAGAATTTCCCTTGGAATTGTTCATATCCACAGAGTCAAGAAGGACTGTTCCCCCAGAACTGTCCTTCAGTCCTCATAGTGTTGCTGAATATGAACTGCCCCGAATTGACGGAGTCAGCACAAGATCACAGGTGGAGGCCTATTTCTCCCTCGTTCACGTTGAGATCCCGTTTCTGGATAGATCCAAATTCCTGGAGCTTTACGAATCACTTCTCGTCTCAGGGTTACAGAATAACTGTGAATCCGCTCTTTGCATGGTTGTCTTTGCGCTGGGATCTGCCGCCACAGAGGAACTTGATGCCAGAAGCTCTCATGCTGCTTTCTGGGCCCCTGGGGCGAAGTACATATCGTCTGCATTGCAGATATTGATACGAGAGTCAATGCTGTCCCTGGGTACTGAGGTAGCCCTCCCACAGGGCCTGGTATTAGCGTCGAAATATTTCGGATACCTTCTACGGCCTCTCCAGTCATGGAAAATGATCCATATGGCTTCAACTAGTATTCAGTACATATATGACAGGTATGTCAAATATCTTGGTTATTTTCCCATTCGGTAATTGTCACACTGACGGTTGAACTTCAAATATGAAGATGTCGTGGCACTCCCAAAGCTGCTGAAATTTGCCCAGCCATTTTGTTGACATCCTGGGCAGCTTTCGACACTGAATGGTTCGAGAACCTAACCTGCTACGACAAATGAAATCTAGCTAACTTCTTTCACATTAGTGACTTGATTGCTGAGCATCATCTCCCTCGAAGTGGCATTGAGTATATGGTTGACGCGATGCCATTCCCTGCAGTGGGGGTTTACAATACGCAAGAGACGCATTTCTGGCTGGCTGAACTCTCGGCTCGCCGGCTGTTAAACCGCGTTCACCACACCATGTACAGAAGCGATCAACAGCAAAACCACTCGCCTGACGACTCTTTGAGGGAGAGAAGCCTACTTCGGACGATGCTGAAAGTGTCCTATGAACTTGATCGACAGCTCGACGATTGGTTTGCTCTGTTGCCACATATGATCAAGCCCAACGAAGAAAAGTCTTCTCAGTGGTCCGCCGGGGAACTGAATATTCTGCATCGCTTCCATTCTACTAAAGACATCATACTCCGACCCTTTCTGCTTTACACCTGCAATATAGCTCCTGGACAAGAAATCTCGCCCGAGATACTCACGAGATGCGCGAATTGTCTCAGCAATTGTCGAGCTTACCTGGACGTCTCTATGCGACGACTTTTGACTCCATCTTCTTGTAGAGAAATCATTCTTCATTCGTACGTACCGATTCTTAGTTGAACGTGATTTGGAATGTTATCGAACTCTGACCGCTTACATTATATTTTCTCCAATAGAACTTTCGCTGCTACTATAGTACTGACACTGGGGTCACTTTGTCCATCGCTAGCACACCTTGTTGCCGATATTGATGCACTGCAAACAAAATCAATCAACACCATCGAACGATTCGCCATTGACTGTTCCTCTATTCAAGGTCTTCATGGGATTACCGTCCTTCTGCGCCACAAAACGCGAGTCCTTAGGCGGGCAATTTTGAACACATGACATTGCTTTCTCTTTATGATCTGCAATTTCATTTTCTTCGGGACTCTTCGTCTATCCGAGAATGCAAGAACATTCAAATGTTGAATCGGAAGCCTCCGTTAGCACATGCTACGCTTCTGGTGCAGGATCCCGCGTCCTTCAGGCACGGAATACTAACAATACCTGCAACCTCATGCGCATAACCAGGCCTTCTGCCACCCATATTTTCTTTGCTTAGTTAAACCAAGGACGGATTGTCAACTCCCTCCCGGATCGCCGCGAGCGGCATATTCGCATACCGGCTTTCCATTTGCTTCCAAAACCCCTCACCTGCAGCATAATACATGGATGTCTCCTTCTATTGGGCCGGGATTAACTGCGTTGGCGGTGGCACGCTCTGCCAGTTCACGAGCCTAAGTGCGGGTCATAGCTTTCAGAGCAGCTTTGGTACCTCCATAAATGGCTTGGCCTACGTAAGCCATGCGAGGATGAAACACTGGAAAGGTTGATGGTGCGGCCAGATCGATCATGGGGGAGGAATGGTTTGGGCTCTTGCGTCATCATCAAGGGTGCGAGCACATTCACAGCGTACTGGTGATGGAATACCTCCTCTGGAATATCGCCAATCTCATAGTTGCCACCGATACCAGCATTATTGATGAGAATATTGATCACTAGATTGCCCTTCTCATCCTGGAAGTACTCCTTTGCGGCCTCCGGGATTTTTTTGGAAGCGACTTGCGGTCTTGCTAGGTCGGGTTGGACTGACTCGTAACATATTCCGTGCTCCTTGATCAGCTCAGTGCTCAGACTTTTGAACGTCGCCTCGGAGGATCATGAAGTATATCCGAGAAGCAGGCTTGCTCCCATTCCACCTAGATGTCACGCAATTGCAGCTCCAATCCCTGCACATATGACGCTAGTCTGTTCTTATATGCTTAGTTGTTTTCATCGATATATGAAATACCTCGTGAGCCACCAGTGATGATGGTTCGATTCCCCATCAGCAGTGCCATTTTTATGCAATCGAAGGGGACTTCAAGGATAGATATCAGAAGAAATTTGAGACTGAGCAAACTGAATGGGACAATCGATCAGTAACGTTGAAAATTTGCTCCATTTAGGAAAGCCCCCTATCTCTATTATATTGCACGATCAGTTTGCCGTCGACTTCCAAGACGCACCGCATACAATTTGGTGAATCCACTGCCTGCGCGATGTGCGAGTCTCGGGCGGGCCGCTGGCGGAACACATCCGCCAGCCCAAGCCCGACAATAATTCCAAAAATCCTCGGAGATAACTTCATGTCTACCTCTATTACATATTCGAGAAGTCTATCTTCAAAAGTTGTGAAGCACAGTCTCACCCCGACCTTTCATTCTACTTTTTATTGGTTGATTTAGACGAAGTATTAAAGATTCCTTAACCACTGTCGTTCGAGCCTTCGACCTTTCTCAAAGAAGGCGACCTCAAATGACCAATCGAGGTCCCAAGATGCAAATGAGCGGGTGTCCCTGACCTCTCAACCCACACCGACAATGACTTGTCGAACGCATCCAACCTGCTCACCTGTCCGCTTCTGCCTGTTCCAATTTACGACTGCCCGAGATCGCGCAGAAGCAAGATTTCGGGTTCAGGGGTGGGCGGTGGTCACAGGAGGCGCTGGTGCTCTAGGTCTGGTCTCCGCGCAGCCACTGCTAGAGCATGGAGTATCCTCGCTGTGTCTGATGGATTTGTCTCGAACACTGGAATCTTCCAAACCGCAGATCCTTGATCTCCGATCCAAGTTCCCAGGTGTCCCCATTCATACGATTCCCGTGGATATAACGTCCGATGAAGTCGAATTCGCGTCCAGTCAGGCCGATTCTCTCATGCAAGGAATCGATATTCTGTGCTGCTTCGCTGGGATTGTTGATTGCTATGACTCACTTACGATCGAGTCAAATATCTTCAAGAAAGTAGTGGATGTCAACCTGAATGAATCATTCCTTTGCGCACAATCAGCAGCTAGAAGAAAGGAGGGTATATCGTGTTCACCGCATCGATCTCTGCCCACCATATCCACTTTCCCCAGCCCCAGGCTGCCTACAACGCGAGCAAAGCTGGTGTTGCACATCTCACAGGGAATTTGGCCGCCGAGTGGGCTGCTTGTGGGATTCAGGTGAACAGCATCAGCCCTGGATATATGAATACCGTCTTGAACGCAGCTGCTAGCCTCAAGCCTATTCGAGAGATGTGGGCCCAGCACTGTCCCATGGGCCGCATGGGAGCTATCGCAGAAATCAAGGGGGGCTGTCGTCCTTCTCTGCAGTCAGCGATCCAGACGGTACATCACCGGCGCCGATATCATTATTGATAGAGGAGCATTGGCACTGTGAGCTTTCCCATTTATTGAATTCAACCGAAGATGGATACAGAAAACCGTGACAAAAAAGTGAAGTCAGTCCTATGTTGTTTAGTTCGAATTGAAAGTCCTTAAGACCGTGGAATTCTATAGAGCCTCATGTATTGGTTGCTTCAGTCGTAGTAGGATTAATCAGTGTCAACAATCTACATACACGTATTCGAAATAATAAATGACAGCTAAATGTTACCTGGCCTTACTATCTTCGCTTCTCCGATAGACTAATGAACGTTCCCCGCCCGCCGCCATTCTCTTCCTCGGCGCCACTATCTCTATTTATGTTGCATATATCCATCTCTGAGACTCGTGTCAGTAAGTAGCCAATAAAATCGTACAATTTCGAACTAATTCTTAAATTAGAGCGTGCTCTGCCCAACCAAGAGAATTTGCAGCATTTAAATCCTTGGACAACTACATTCTATACGACATTGAGATCACATCGGACTTGGAACATCTCTTCCATTTTCCTGTTTTCGAAGGAAGTTATCCATAATGTCCAATCTCAAATCCACGAATCCCTCTTTTGTCCTTGAGGCAGTAAAGAAGGTCACGCTGAAGGATATCCCTGTCCCTGAGATCACGGATCCTTATGATGTGATAGTCAACATCAAGCAAACTGGTATTTGCGGGTATGTTTTGGCTTCAAATAGCATTTTAATCCTTTTAACGAATCTCCCGATCTATCAGGTCCGATGTACACTACTGGCAACGCGGTCGTATTGGAAACTTCGTCCTCGGTTCCCCTATCGTCCTTGGCCACGAATCTGCTGGAACAGTTGTGTCTGTTGGCACTGCTATCAAGCACCTCAAACAGGGCGATAATGTTGCCATTGAACCAGGTGTTCCTTGCCGCCACTGTGACTACTGCCGCAAAGGGTCATACAATCTCTGCCCCGATACTGTCTTCGCCGCAACACCACCACACAACGGGACTCTTTCCAGATATTTCAAGACCGCGGCGGACTACTGCTATCTCCTCCCGTCTCACCTAACTCTAGAGGATGGTGCACTTTGTGAACCTGTTGCGTGTGCAGCTCAGATCTGCCGCGTCGGCAAGGTTCGTGGCGGCCAAACCGTCGTTGTTTTTGGCTGCGGTCCCATCGGACTCCTTGTGCAAAGTGTTGCCAAGGAATATGGTGCGAAGACAGTCATTGGAGTGGATGTGAATCAAAAACGCCTCCAGATGGCCAGGGACGTCATGCAATCTGCTGATGGTGTCTTCGAGCCTCCTACGATGCCCAAGGATGAGCCCTATGACACGGATAAGGAGATGTCATTCAGTGGAAAGGTCGCTGAGATGATCACAAAGGAGTTTGGGTTGGGGGAGGGCCCTGATGTGGTTATTGATGCCACTGGTGCCCAGAGCGCGATCCCAGAGCGCGATTCAAACCGGTATTCAATTGTGCAAGAAAGGTGGAATGTTCGTTCAAGCTGGTATGGGACAGGAGGTAATATTCAAGTGCTGTTTGTCCTATAATCGCCGCAATTATAGGCTAATTGAATCTGACAGACCATTTTATTTCCAATCACGACCGCTTGTATAAGGGATTTGACCCTTCGCGGCTCTATCCGGTACAAAGCGGGCGTGTACCCGGCTGCTATTGACCTAGTGGCGAGTGGCAAGGTTAAGCCCCAAAAAATTGTCACACACCGCTACAAGTTTGAGCAAGCGGAAGAAGCATTTGAAAAAGTGAAGAAAGGCGGAGAAGATGTTTTGAAGGTCCTGATTGAGGGGGTGTAACTTATGGGGACGTGTGATGCAGAAAAGGTTGGCCTTCGAATAACGACGGGGAACGAGGTAGGCGACGATAAAAAGCAAAGTCAGAAAAGAAATGCGAAAGTGCTGCCCGCTTCCAATTGATACAATATTCCTTATCCAATACCCTTTCTAAACTGCCAACCAAATCGAGATCGTGTTCAACCATAATCATCTTCAACTTCGAGATGGATCAATTCATGGCAGTCGACTCAAGCGCCTTTCAGCAGTCAAAAATAATTTGATGAAATCAGCGTTTTTTATGCAGTTTGTATGAGCTTGACTAGTTTTCGCTTCGCGAAGTGGAGTTTTGCATCCCGTGGGAACTACATCAGGCAGTCCAAGAGCTAAATGTGAACAGAGAGATAACCACAAATTAGCCAGTCGGGACTGTGTACTTGGCTGAAAGTAAGATATTTGCAGAACAAATGAAAATTTTCCGAGCCACATTCCTACCCATGCCTGAGTTTTAGCGGAATTTTTGTTATTATTTTGGAATTTTCGATTTTTGAAGGATTTTGGAGCCTCAGCTTAAGTACATAAGCAATTCTACGGCAGGTACAGTTCGCACAATATCACGAAGATCCCTTCACCGACAAGTGTAGCCACCATCAATTCGAAGATCCGCACCGGTAGTGTAAGTCCTGGCATCACTGGCAAAATACACATAAGCAGCCTTGAGCTCCTCGGGGTCGCTGGTTCGGCCCAATGGGATCATCGAAATCCAACGTTGCTGGACCTCTGGATCGACAAAGTCAGATAGACCGGTGTCGATATATCCAGGTGAGATACTGTTGACACATGCAAATACCCTCCATTCATTTGCAAGAGAACGCGCCATATGGATACAGCCAGGCTTGGCAAGATTGTATGAGCTCTGCTCCTGTGGATAGTTGGCAATATGGCCAGAGATAGAGGCCGTGATCACGAAACTGCCCTGCCGTTTCCACGTTCTTTGAAGTGCGATCCCACAGCTTTTGCGGAGTAGAAAACCGAATTGCGATCTGCCTGAATAATCTTCTCCCACGCCTCGACCGAGCCGTCGAGAACACCTCTGTCAGCGGTCCTACCGGCGTTGGCGACGAAAGCGTCAATCTTTCCAAAGTCTGGGACAATATTGTTGACCAATTCCTGGACCTCTGTCCACTTGGAAGTGTCACACTTATAAAACCTGGCCCGAATTCCGTATTCGTCCTGTAACGCGCGCGCATTCGTTTCCGCTCCCTCGCGTCGGGAAAAGTAGGTGATAGCAATGTCGGCACCCATTTCGGCGCATCCGCGGGCTGCTTCCAAACCGATGCCTTTCTGCCCAGAGGCACCGGTGACGACAACCACCTTGCCTTTGAGGCTGAAAAGGTCGTGTAAGCGGCTGGCTTGGGTAAATTCCAACTGACATGGCTGAAAGGAAATAGAATGATATCGATGGCAGGACAAGTCGAGAGGGCGAGCTCAAGATGTACAAGAGAGTATAAGACAGATCAAATCCGTGGTGTATTTTCGTTCGACTCCTTCCGTCTGGACATCATTATTAGCGCAGATAATGGAAAATAGGTCTTCAATGTCATTGAATACGGTCCCACGTGTTTCGTACCACTCTACTCCTGGCTCTCAGCCCGTTTTCCCATGTAGATCGAATCCAAATCCCTGAAACTTCAAAGAAATGGGTAGGTTAAAACCGGCGGTAGCGGCTACGGGGCGGATGCTTCCGCTAGCCCTGTGTATCGGGGCCCCACCGAAAGAGAACGATTCTGTTCTTTAACGTTTTCACACGCGTGAGCATGTCCTCCCTCGAAAAATCTTTCAATAATCACCACCCCTGAGGGTTTCTAATTATTGCTGGACCGCTCAATAAAGTTAACTGGACACCGGTTTGGTAACACACGTAGTGCTCGGCGTCCTACGGGGAATTGTATTGTGTTAGATCCATATTGGTATAAGCCATTCAGATGAGTTTTTCTGGGGAAGTTTAATGGGAAAATCCAGAGCGGAGATACTGATCCGCGATTTTTATTGGTTTATTCGTGTTTTTTGGACCTAGAAGCTTTTATGGGTAAACTCATCCCCTTATTTGTCTGACGACCAGTTTCGGCAATTTGAGGCCGGATCATTCACAGGTACCATTAGTGACATCCATTACTCATAGGAACATAGGAACACATAGATCCGGAGCACTTTGGTCCATCCACCGATATGCAGGAGAATCCGGAAGACAGAGCTCCCCTGGAGAGCGCCGCATGGAAGTCTGTTTTGTTAATTCATTTCCACATGGGAAGATCCAGATATAAATTACGTCTCCCGTCCGTCGAAGATGCAAACCCCTTCAGATTCTTAAGACGCAATACTTTTTGACCTTGGGCTAAATTGATTTTTGAAGCCAAGGAAAACTTAACTTGTTTTATTTGTGATCACGCTGCACACCTGTGGTCAGCATGGAGATTTTGAGATCCTCCCCGGCCCGTCCTTATTTGGGGCTCAAAGGTCGATCCTTGATCTTTTGGATTACTGTAAGATCTTGCCTACCCGCTCTCACGTTTGGACTCGGGATAATAATTATTATAAGATTGCTTGTGCCTCTGATATGGCCTTGTTTGGGTATGATCAAGGAGTATTCAGTAAGTTGATGTGGACTGACATTCACATTTGCGTCTGCCACTTCTCTGAACTTATTATTAGGTGGCGTATTTGTCACACAGAATTTTTTGAGCACTCATAACTTGGATGGCCCCTCGAAAACTAAACTTTTATCAACAGTGACCGCCATATATGACGTGGGCTGCTTTTTAGGTGCGATCGTTGTGCTGTTCGTTGGAGAGAGATTTGGTCGGAAGAAGGCCATTCTTATAGGGACTGCCATAATGACTCTGGGTACCGTGCTCCAATCGGCCTCCTTCAGTATTGTCCAAATGTTCTTTGGTCGTATCATCACCGGGTGAGTAGTTCCACTGTCAACCGTTGGCCTAGCCATTATTGTCCTTGATAAAACGATGGGCTGAACCTTTGCAGCATTGGAAACGGAATCAACACATCTATCGCCCCTATATGGCAAACAGAGACTTCACCTCCTAAATTGAGAGGTACGCTAGTGATAATTGAGATGATCATGAATATTGCTGGCTTTTCTATGGCTCAGTGGATAAACTTCGGGATGTCCTTTAGAGGAGGCTCTGCCGCATGGCGACTCCCTCTCGCACTTCAGCTTATCTTTATTATCATCTTGTTCTCAACCATTCCCTGGCTCCCCGAATCTCCAAGGTAAGCCTTTTTTTCAATTCTTATTTTCATGGTCTGTTTGATATTTAAGCGAAAACTAGGTGGTTAATTGCTCATGGACGAGAAACTGAAGCGCACAAAATTCTCGCTGTTATTGAAGAGAAAGACCCGGGTGATCCTGCTATCATTTTGGAGATCCGGGACATCAAGTTGAGTGTCCAATATGAGCAGGAGAACAAAAGCAGATGGAGAGACTCGTTGCACAGAGAATCTCAGCAAGATACGAAGGCATTTCGCCGCATGCTCCTTGGAGCAGGAAGTCAAGCTATGCAACAATTCACCGGAATTAATGTGATGTCTTACTATATGCCAACGGTTCTGATTCAGTCCGTGGGGCTGTCCAACATGATTGCGCGACTTCTTACTGCCATCAATTCAACTTGCCAATTGATATTTGGTACCATCTTTATCCCCTTCACAGAAAGATGGGGTCGACGTCGCATGCTTATGATATCCGCTCTCGGCATGTGCTTTGCCTTCCTCGTGGTTACCATCCTGCTGGGGCTCGCCGCCCAACCAGGATATGAAAGTGAATCGAAAAAGCTGGGGAATGCATCGATTGCATTCTTCTTTGTCTTTTACCTATTTTGGCCCACCGGACAGTTAGGGATACCTTGGTTATATCCTGCTGAGATCAATTCACTGTCCATGAGAACCAAAGGTGCTGCTGTGGCAACGGCCACCAATTGGCTCACCAATTTCATTATCGTCGAGATTACTCCGATCGGTATCCAAAACTTGAAGTGGAGATTTTACATTATTTGGATCATCACAAATGCGTTGATATTGCCGATTGTATACCTCTTCTACCCTGAAACTTGTGAGTGTTCTGTCGTAACGGTCCCATGCCCTTCAACTTCAGTATCATTCCTGCTAACTGGTGTACTTAATCCCTCTTCAGCTGATCGGACTTTGGAAGACATTGACGCATACTATCGAACTAATCCGTCAGTTTTCGTGCATCGTGACCAAATTGCGACTAGTGTTCTCAGACCCATTGATTTATTGCCGCACAAAGGCGTGTTCGTGGATTTACCTCTCTCTACCAAACGCTTATCTGACAGAGAAGATGAAACGGCGCCAAAACCACATTCCGAACACCTGGAAGCGTCAAGTCAAGTCTAAAGTCAGAAAGGGTGTTGGAAAGAAAGAGCGAAAAGTCCCGCACTTATATCGCTATGGCTATGACGAATAGGCCTGGGCATTTCCCACGGGACTAAAAATCTTAGTCCCGTTGCTAGGTCCCTTGAGTGAACTTTGAAATTTTACTCCCATTTCCCACTAGACGACATTTCTAATGTTTTTGACACCCCGCGACTTCCCCAAGTTCCTGGTTCTTGTTCTTTGTTGATCTCGTTGAGTATCGATACTTTCGGTGAGTGGAAAAGGTGATTTACTTTGTACATGGATAAGGCCTCCGCTCCTTCTTTCATGCTCGAGTCTGTTGATGAGCTCAATCGCTCGGGACGGAATTTGGGCGAGGGCAAGTTTATTTTGCCACCATATTTCGGGGCGAGGAAATAATTCATTATGTTCCAATTCTGACAGATCAGTGACAGAGATGGTGACCGCAACAAGAAAAAAGAATGCTTTCGCTATAGAGTAAACGTTCTTGAGATGTTGTCTCGCCTTATCACGTCTGTTCAGGGTCTGCCGCGATGAATATGTCATCATGTCATGAAATAGACAATACGACGATTTGATTGTTGGCTGTTCGGGTCTAAGAATGAACTACTGTCAAGAAGATTTCTTTGATGAAGCAGAGAATCGAAAAAATGTTCGGTTGCTTTCATGGCGTTGCCAGTTTGTGATCCAAATCAGCCTCGAGACAAGTCAAAATACGAAGACAATGGGACAAATTTGGCCCGAGCCTACTTCAATATCTCGTACTGGGCATTTGGCGGTCGCTTTGGCCTCCCGCTAGCCTCTGTCTCTAAGTAAGGGTGTGACTTGCGCCTCCTCATCTCTAGTTAGACAGAGCTCTCCTGCACCTTTGAATATCTAGATTTAACAAATCATAGATCTGTCTATCACAAAACTGCTGCTAATTTGACTCTTTCAAATTTTTTTGCTCGCGTTTGTATCGAATAAAAGGAGAATCACAAAAAGTAAGTCATAATAAGCGAAAAAGAATAACGCGGATGGAATTTAGCGTTAACTACTCCCTATCAACTAACGTCATTCCTAAGCGAGTTGCCCGCCGCAAAACACGATATGAAATGCGATAAACTATAACATAATATCTGAACAATGATAGCAATTCAAGATAAGATATTGAATTCCTACGATCTAAGCAGCATCCATAACCTACCTGCGCAGTCTGGGATAATTACTATAAGTACTTAGCGAGAGATTTATACTTGAAAATCAACTGTTAAATTACCTAAAGTTTGGAAGGCGAATTTTTTCTGCTTAGAAAAGCGCATTTACTAAAAACTGAGTAAAATTACCTTATGGCTGTTGAAATAGAGAAAGTATAAAAATATGGTGATCAATATGGTGTTTTGGGCGGGCGACTCGCTTGGGAATTACGTTAAGTACATTCCAAATCTGTTAGTTAACTAATTAAGCTTAGCTCCCTAATTGCTGATAGGGCGCTGCTTTTGCGTCGCCCGTGCAAAGACTTTAGTAGATCCCAGGGATCAAAGCGTATCGAACACGGGCTTTGATCTCTCGATAGGCGTCTCCGTACTATTTTAATATCTTCGTTAGATATCACAATGATGAAAAGAATTCGCTCAAGACTCGCCTTTTGACACATATACTCATCTAACACAGGCACACCGCGTGTCGCAAAATCCCAGAAGAAGAAAGCGAATGTCGTCGCACTCCACACAAACCCACCACACGTCAAAGCATATGCAGCCCGCCAGAGCGTGTAAGCGCCGTAGTTGATGTTGGTGGCCAGAGAGAAAAGACCTCCACCATATGGTTTGCCCTTGTTCTTGGGGTCTTGTTTGAAAGCCCTGCGCTGGAACTCGGAGATAGCTTCGACCGCGAGACCCACACCATATGCAGCGAGTCCGATCGCGATGTGGGGAGATGAAAGTGTACTGGTCAACTTTGTCGAGTCCAGGCCGGATGTGATGGGGGAGATCACTGCCCACAGAGACAGAAGGGTGTTGACGGTGTTGAAGGTTGTGTTGAATAGGGCAATGGTAAAGCCAGAGCTAACGTCCATGGCCTGTTCGGAGACAAAGACAATGTGGAGGATTTGCTTGATGCTACTTCCAAGAGCGAGGAGGGTCACTAGTCCGTAGTAGGGCTGGAGCCGGGTGAGCGATACAGGGCTGAGGACGAGTGAAGCATTCACGGCATGGCCGCTAATCTTCTCAATGAGCCTGATTCCCCATCCTCGATAGAGGAGATTGTATTGCCAGAACAAATCTGCGGCGCGAAGTCCCACGAAGACGGATTTGCCCAGAGGCGATGGTTGCTTGACCCGGGAGACGTTGTCGCGTAGCTGTTTGGGTGGCATGGCGGGAGGTAGAAGTCCGGAGAAAAGACGGTTTAAAAGTAGTCACGGTGAGAAGCGTCTAGAGCAAGTGTAGAGGAGTTTCAAGAGAACGTAAGTGGTCGTGAGATCGGAAGGATGTACCTATAACCGAAACTCAATCTGAATGATGATGGCAATGACTTGAGAAGGCAGAGGAAATTTCGAACCACACCCGGAATTCTTCGGTAGCGTAGAGAGCCTATGCTAGAGTATGTAGAGTCATCCATAAAGTCTTCCAAGACTCGGTACTATATTTACGTTGACTCTCGATTGTTACTAATCTCGTCGCGCTTCGGGCCTTCGGTTCATCGGCGTTGAAACAGTCCGTACTCCCGACCATAAAGTGCTGACAAAATCCCCGCGATCGGGCTCCGAGATGACCTAACCTTAAATTCCTTAGTTAATAGTAACTAAACAGCGAACATAGTAAGTTAAGCGATAGCATTATTTAAGTGGTAGTGCATGGCAGCCAGCTGCAGATAACTAGCTATAGCTAAAACTCCACTCTATCTTTCCAAAATCGTCCCTGACAAAATCAATAATGTCCAAAATCATCACCGTCTTCGGCGCTACCGGCCAGCAAGGCGGATCTGTGATCCGCACAATCCTGCAAGATGAATCTCTATCCAAAGATTTCAAGGTCCGTGGTATCACCCGCGATACCTCAAAGCCCGCAGCCCAGGCTCTGCTAAAGCAAGGCGTCGAGCTCGTCTCAGTAAGTTCCCAACCACCTATCAAAAACCTTCATCAACCGAGTACATACCAACACTTCCTTCCCCCAGGCCGACATGAACTCCAAGTCCTCCCTCCTCGAAGCAATCCAAGGAAGTCACTCCGTCTTCCTAGTAACCACACCCGCCTGGGGCATCCGGGATTCCGACGCCGAGCTCAAGCATGGCAAAAACGTCGCCGACGTGGCCAAGCAAACCGGCGTGCAACATCTCATCTTCTCTTCCCTGCTGGACGTCACCAAGGAAACGGGTGGTCGACTAACGCATGTGCCCCATTTTGATCAGAAGGCGCAGGTTCAGGCGTATATTCGGGAGATTGGTGTGCCGGCTTCTTTTGTGCTGCCGGGGTACTTTATGAATAACTATACGCAGTTTGGGATGTTGCGGAGGGGGGAGGATGGGGTTTATACTTTGACATATCCTGTTGGTAAGGACGCGAAGTTTCCACTTATTGATATTGCCAGTGACATGGGTATGTAAACATCATTCCTTTTTTTCTTTCAAGAATTACTGTTGCCAAGAAAGCTAACAAGTGCTTGATCAGGTAAATTCGTCGCCGCGGCGTTAAAGAATCGCTCCCAGACTCTCGGCATGCAAGTCCTAGCTGCCTCTGACTACTACACCCCGACCCGTATTCTGGCTGAATTCGAGGAAGTCACAGGAAAGAAGACTCGATTCGTCAAGGTGGACACTGAAGCGTACAAGAGTTTCTTGCCTGGACCGATCGCCGAGGAGATGCTGGAGAACCACCTGTTTATCGAGAGTCCTGGGTACTATGCAGGCCAGAGTCTGAAGGAGAGCCATGATTTGCTCAGGAAGGCTGGGTTCAAGCCCACGACTTGGAAGGATTTCCTGGAGGCGAACAAGGCATTGTTCTAGAACTAGGTATACATAAGCGAGGATTAGTTATTTCTGAGCAGTCAGGATTGTGAGATGTCAATGAATAGATTTGATCCCTGACAGGAGTTTTGAAATCTACGGTAGTATTGGAAATGCCAGTGTTGGACTTGAACATTAGAAATCATGGGTAGATGATTAATGGTGAACACATCCGTTGGATGGAATCACAGGTGGGGCTTTAACTAGTGGGGCGAAGGGAGGGATCAGGGAGTAAGCGTGGACAACTGAAAGGTGACTTCGTACCGATGAAGACTGGGAGAAGTCACCACTACAAACGAAGCTCGGAGGATTTAGCAAAGTATGCAGTTGCTCAAAAGACATTGCAGTAAAGATGACCTGGTATTGGAACATGTTACATGTTATGACAAGTAAACAAAAAAATTACCTTAATACCAAAAAGGCACGGGAAAATGGGTATAATCTCTCTCCTCCAACTCAACAAACAAGCACGAAAGAGAAAGACACAAACCCACTAGAAGTAGTAACAGAACATAGAACATAGTGTAGAACACACGTAGCTCAGGGTAATAGAAAGCTAATAGAGGCATGGAAGCTCAAAAAATCACATCACGTAACGTTGAAGAAATGAAACATGAAAAAGGGTAAATATGGGAGAAAGGATATACATCAACGCTGGCAAATGGCTTGCATCCATCATCAAGGCAACGCAAAGCAAAGCATCAATCACATGAATCGAACTTGTCATCGCAGGTCATCAGAATCGTACAATCATATCACCGTAACGGGGACGGCGCGTGTTCGGTTCACGGGAGGGTCCAGTTCATCGTCCATCGTCGGCGTCCGGTTGTCATGGGTATAGGCCAGCTTATTCCGGTGCAGCCCACCAGCTATCCATCTCCACGTCCATCCAGATCCATCATCGAGAACCAAATCAAGATCAGACCTAGGATAGACATGGAAAAGATCAAGCCGAGATGGTATCGCCCAGTCCGAACCGGTCCACCCACTCCACTGCAGATACTTTTGACCAACAACTCACCCCTCCAGTGGACCAAACACCCCGCTCCCAAGCAAGAGATAGCAATTGCAATCGCAAACAAGGCAAAACCAGAGAATCCTCCCAGTCCGATCAGACAGGTCGGCGAGCCTCGAGCTCTCGCTTTTCCTCGCTCTCGCTTTTGCCGCGAGGGAAGCACAGCATCAACCCGAACGCTTTGCTCGAACCACTTTTTGTTTCAGACCGTCCCGCAGATATCATCAAGCATGAGAAACAAGGAAAAAAAGGAATATAGAAAGAAAAAGAACAACATGATCATAAGAGCCGATCCCAACCCAAATCCGAAAATCCAATCAATCCAAAATCCAAATCCAACTTTTGACAGATAGCCTCACTGGGTCCCGGCTGCGCGATAGCAGAGAGAGACCAAAGGAACATGATCCCGGGAGAACGAAGAAACAGACACAACCAAGGAGGCCGGAGAAAGCTCGCTACCAGCTCGCACAATGATCACGCATACCGACGATCCCGCTCACCGCCGTAAGTCGATTGACTCGAGCGGCGGCTCGCACGTTCGGAGCGACGATCATCACGCGGACGTCGTGGCGCATCTTCCAGTTCTCGACGGCCGGAACGACCCGTCTGATCGGAATAAGAAGATCCGCTCATGAGGTATTGCTTGGGACGCCGTTCGCCAGCAATTTGCAGTTGCACGCGACCAGTTTTCCCGGCGCGGATGCTGATGTTCTGGCCGGCGACGGACTCTTCCGAGAAACCAATGGTCAATCCGTTCACCGTGAGGTTCATGTTCTTGCTTTCACCGTTGCCGCTCCCGCTTCCGTGGCTGCTGTTCGACCGGCTCTTTTGACTGGCATTGTCACTGGCGGCGCCGATGACGCTCTTGGTGAGGAGGGCTTCGGCCGAGGCGGGCATTGTATTAGTCCGGCCGGACTGTCGGGCCTGGTACTGTTCGACTTCGCGTTCACGATCTTCCAGACCGCCGGCTGTCCCCGTGCTGTCTCTATCCTCGTAGTAATACGTTGTGGGGCGACGACGACGGGAGCTGTTTTCGATGGCAACCTGGGCACCGCGGGCATTGTCGTGGTACGATGTTGATCGCTTGTTGTCACGAAGGCTGTGGCTGCGCTCGGGCCTCGTTTCACGGGACAAGCGTCGACTGTATTCCGGCAACGCGGCCACCATGTCGCTCATGTCCATTGACGTACGGGATTGACGGCGCTGGGTTGGAATGGCTTGGGTCGTTTGGCTTCGGCGCGATGGTTCGGGTCGTGTCACTTGGTGGACCTGGGCCTTGTGCTTTGAGGGCACGGGCGGAGGAGGTGGAGGCATCCTGTAATAGTCCTCGTCACGAGCCGGCTTGGGGGCTCGTCCACGAGGTGCATCGGGATGAACTTCTCGGTGGTAATCACGCGGGACTCCCCTTTCACGGCGTGGTCCCCGAGGCACCTCTTGAGGAAGTTCTTCCGGCATCCAGTGATCTATTGGCTCGGCTTCCTCCCAGTCGGGAAAGACAGTGTGATCCATTGGGGGTGGGCCATAAGCAGAAGAAGGGCGACGTGCCCGGGGTTGCATAGAGATTTCTCGAGTCCGAGAAGGAGATCGTTCCCGTGGGTAGTCCGATGGTGGGCCGTAATCAGAGCCGGCGTAGTAAGAACCGCCGTAGGGAGACGAGGCATATGGATAGGCATAGGCCGATGATGCCGGTGGAGGTCCCGGCTCATAAAAGTGAGGCTGATGATGATACATGGGTGCTGGTGATGGTCCCATCATTCCCCCATGCATACTCATGGGACGCTCCGGGTGATACATGCCTCCACGGTACGAGTTGGAGCGGTGGGGCCTACCCGATGCACGGTGGAATTCCTCAACGGCATATCCATAGCGGGATGTGTGCGGCGAGGACGGCGTGTAGTCAGGCACGGGCGGCCGTGCAAAGTGGTACTGGTATAGTTCATTCGGCCCGTGAGTTGTTACACACTCCTTAGCGGATTCCGACTTCCATGGCCACCGTCGGGCTGTCTAGA
>JAXQJV010000155.1:0-29669 GCA_037042255.1 Penicillium sp. PG106-07D | reverse complement strand
AAAGTCTGTACCCTGTAAGTCGGCCGTACTATGGCGGAGCTTGAACGCTCAAGGCGGTACTTTATATTTTGATTCCCCTACCGCTTAAATTTCCTGGTAATCTCTAAGGTTCCTGCTACTCTTCTAGATACTCTTCTAGATACTCTTCTAGATACTCTTCTAGATACTCTTCTAGATACTCTTCTAAATACTCTTCTAAATACTCTTCTAAATACTCTTCTAAATACTCTTCTAAATACTCTTCTAAATATCACACTGAGGCTACTAGAAGATAGGCCTACGTATAGAATTCACCGCGTTATATATAGGCTTACCTAGTTCCACTTCATAAAGTTACCTGTTGGCCTCTACCTGAATCGGACGTCACCGGAGGCAGGACTGCTTGTAGGCGGAACCACAGAGCAGCTGACTTCCACTAGTATCCTCATGTGCGATGTCGACCAACAGCACAATATTAGCACGCTAGCATTTGAGCAAATTAATTGACTCGAGTATCCTGTATATCGTATATGTACATTACGCTGCATAATTATCCACGTATCCAAAAGCAAAAAACGCCATGCTCGCCTTTTTCAATCTCCACCAGATTCACCTCAAAATCAATCAAGATCATGCAAAGCCAATAATCAAGCCAAACCTCCCAAAATCGTGGAGCGCAGCCAACAGACATCCGCCAAGAGATGGCAATAACCCCCTCCCAAAAAAAGTCTCGTCAAAAGACAACTCATGAGCTTGGCACAGATAGATCATCCTGGACTGCGTAGAGGCGGAACTGAATGAAAATAGCCACATCCTCCGCCATGGTTCCTAGCGATCCAATCAGCCAGGGGAGGTTGGTGACCACATAGTCACGGTCAGTGGAGTGGCACAGGATCTATGCTAATCGTTAGTAATTAGACCCATTGCGACAAATCGAAAGATACATACCCCGGCACCATAAGTGAGATTGCCCAAGAGCGACAGAATGAAGAAAAGGAGGGAGAGTCCTAGGCAGCTGAGTTAGTTCGAAGACCAGCGTCGGTGGTTTTGGAGCAAACACAAGTACCTTCGCAGGACTGATCGCGGTAATTCTTATAGATTTGAGGCAATCTCGCACTGCAGTCAACGTTAGCTTCAAGATTTTTTTTTACAGGAGTCAGATGCATAGCTTACCCCAGATAGCACACAGCACTGGCATAGCCCAAAACCGCGCCACTAGTTGCCATGTCCACCGGCTTATTGTTTTCCTGTGGTGCTGGCGCCCACATCCCCGTCTGCCAGGCAATGGTCCACCCAGCCATTCCAATGACAAAGATCCCAATCACGCTAATCACGTTCTTGATCCAAGCCTTGCGCCCATACTCGCTCTCCTCTACAATCTTCGCCAGAGGATCTTCAGCCTGACTGTCGCGCCGAAGTGCGCCGCGCATCGAACCAGACGATCTCCGTCGGCCCTGGGTTGGGAAAGTATCGCTGAAACGCCGGCCCAGAAGCGGCGTGGTGGGATCGGGGGTCTCGGTCGACGAGCGCCGGCGGCGGAGGAGGTTGTCGCGACGCGCGTTGTGCGCCTTATAGTAGAGACATTGGGCTATTAGAACACCATCGGCGATGCAGAAGTATACGGCAATGGCAACGATGACAGGAACTAGGCCTGCTAGGACGCCGCCGAGGAGGTTGGTTATGTCGCCGACGAACCAGACGAAGACGAAGAGGAGGGATATAGCCTCCGCGTTGCCATTGCGATAGTTCTCGATGAGTTGGGGTACCTGGCAGTATTACAGTTAGATAGCTGCATCAATGGCTTCGCCTCCTTGTATTCTGAGGTTTCTCTCGCTCTTGGAGGGGTAACCGCCCCAATTGCCCCGTGCGCGACACACGCTCGTGGAAGGTTGTGTTCATACCAGGAGAAAAATCCAGCAGGTCATAGACACCGAGCCCAGGAGGCCTGATGCAGCTTCACGAGGCGTTAAAAGCACGGTATCCTGTGACGCCACTCTACTTAGCATCTCCGAAAATGCCATGATGTGCGTTGCGCCAGTGCAATATCTGCACGTAGATAAGGCGGCGGAGCTGAGCTGAGCGGGAAAAATGGATGCAATCAGAATGTTTCGATGACGGAATTGATGCGGTCACTCCCGAGACAACGTGGGCGGCAATGCGACCTGCACGAGGTGCATGGACAACGGGTGGGATTTGAAAACTGGCCTAGAATGAAGATTTTTAAATGTCAAAGCTAGTCCTATCTAGTGTTGCATTAGAGAGAGCACGGTGCCTCGCGAAATGAAGGCAGATGACTCAGCCTGTCGATGATGCCGTCGGGCGCGCACGGATGATCAGCCTCGTGCTTGCTTGTGCATGCATTGTTGGGAGCCTGTAGCCAATCCCATGCGTGGTATTATGGATAGAGTACTCTTATCGACTATGCATGATTATACCTAATTGCTGAGCGGACCCTTCTCCCACCCTTCTCTCCTCTGTTACCTAGTGTGTCAGGAGACTATCGATACTGACGATGCCTGCGGTAGGATGCGTGGCTGTGCTTGCTTTGATCTTGTCAGTTATGGCGTTCGTGTTGTCGGGATTGGTACGGTAGCCTTTGCAATACCAGCGATTCGATTCAATCTACAGACCCCAACTGCTGTGCAAGCCTATCTGAACGGTAGGGAGGGATCTTACACACACAGAGAGAGAGAGTTTTGATTGGAACTAGTCTTCTCGATCTCTCCCAGAAGGCATAAGCGATGGGCGGTGTTCTATCCACATGAAAGAGACCAGAGGTCCTCGAAGACCGAAGAAAACCAAGGAACGAACGGGCGAACTCAACCCCTACACACATCGGCAACGAGACTGTTGACCTGCACAGCCAAATGGCCATACTGCGGAGAACTGGACGGTTGTCTCGAGCGGGTAGCTGAAGGGGTCTTAAGGTCATTTCCGAAGCACGGGTGACCGCCTGCATGGTTTGCAATATACAGTTTGGTTCGTTGGCTGTTCTTTGCTGCTGGTGCAGTTGGTCGGTTTGGTTTGTTCGTGAGAGTGGATTTGGACTACTCAAGCAGAGCCTCTGAAGTCCTTGAACAGCGGAATGGGTTTTCTTATCACGCGCAGGGTCGTTGGCGCTTTTAAGAACGTTCGCGCTTCGATCGGTAGCGTTCCGAAGGTTCTGTTCTCATGAAATGTAAGCTCCAGCTTGATAGAGAATCTGCGAAGTTTCGATATTAGACGTACTCACGAAAAAATATGTTGCAGACTCGGCCACCGGCAACAACCAAGACATCCTAGGACAGGTAAAGAGGTCGCTCTTTGTTGCCTACATTCATCACTGGCATTATTTCTCAACCCTCTCAACATCCTTCGTCCCGGGTAGAATTTCCCTCTTGAGATTGTTTGATATTGACCACTACGATTGCCCGACTTACCAAACATTATACATTCTGTTTGTACCCACTGACCAAAAGACGGAATTTCTAGCAGACGCATCTTTCTGGCAGATGGGACTTTCTGTGCCAGATAGGTACTCAAAGGTTCTGCTGCCCCCATCAAACCTTTCCTCATCAACAATCTCTTACACCTCGCTTCTTGTGTTTCCCACTCATCGACCTCTCCCTCCCCAACCCGTCTAAACCTCACCCCTCAGGAGTCCAGGTCACAGCTCTCCTGGGGGTTTCTCGTGGCTTACCAGCATCCCTGTTGAAATCCAGATGGATTACCAACAGCTGTTGCTGGCTGGTCTCTTGCTCTGGTGGCGTGGCGATGTCACACACCGGGGTTGGGCTGATTAGCCCCAACACATTCTGAAAGCTCCTCTTATTTTGTTTCCAGTGATTTCCGTCGTTGCCTTGCCCTTCTGCCTTAAGGACTTTGTTTATCTCTGCCTATCCGTTTGTTTCTGCCTCCACATGTGTCTGATATAAGTTCTAACTCCCTCTCACTCTCAACCTTCCTTCTTCACAACCCTTCTTCCTCCTTCACGCCTCTTCACTCCGTCACTTCTCTACTCTCTAGCAAGACCTCTCTACTTTATTCTGTTTACAAAGCTCTCTGGCTAGCTCTTAACACCCTCTGCCCTCTTCTTTCTCGACACCCGCTGCCCTCTTCTGTCTCGCCTTTTCCGTACGCTCTCATCATGAGAGACCTACGCAACCCCCCGAAGCCCCGCAATGACGGTGACTTCGATCTTGACTACCATTTGGAGATCACCGGCTCTAGGCTCACTTCACTTAGCAGTGCTCTCATCACTCATGATGGCAAAGTTTTGACTGGGCCACGAAGCAAAGACCACTCATTCCTTTCCTGCGCTATTGGCACGAACCCGAACTACCCGGATCCTACCTTAAAGTGTCCTTTGACTGTGTTTATCATGCGGCGGTTCCTCCATCTGACCCCACAGATGATGAGCCCACTGACGCCAACGAGGATCAGAAAGTGAATCCACAAGGGTACAAAATGTTCCAGCGTGGCTGTGTCAAGCTCACTTATCATGATGTTGCCGACTTGAAAATCATTGAGCTTGCAGCAAAATCGGATGAAGTAAGTTACAAAGGTCCTCAGTTCGCACATCCTGGACCCTAACTACCTAGACTGAACTGTGACACTAATCTCCTCAAGAACACAGAACTGCATGGAAAGACCTTTGCCGAGGCTATGTCCAACGAACGTCGCGCAATCGTTCCCCAGGACCTGCTCGACAAAGACTTTGTTTGGAAGATTGCCCTCGAGGAAGGATGTCTCCATGTTCTCCGAATCGAGCTGAACGAGGACGTCATGATCAAGACTATCGGAATGCACCCCCCTCATGAATTGGGCGAGCAGAACACCGCATGGCTCCAAATCTCCAACCATCTCAAGCAGTCACGCTCACTCAACCTCGTTCTTATGGCCACTCTTGAGACCATTGGAGCCATAGTTCATCGCATGGTCCAAGCTTGGACGAAAATGAGAACCACGCCCGGTCCATTCCATCAGTTCTATGGCAATCATCCTGACAAGCCTTTCGTGAAGAGTGGATCGGACAATGACATTGTGCCTTTTGACAAGCGTCCAGTTGACTTTGATGTACCCGGGGAAGTTGGTTTCATGAACCCCCACGAGTACAACGCAACATTGGCATACGGTTACATCGACGAGAATGACTGTCAAGATCGTGCCATTCGAGAAGTCCTAGACAAGGTTATTGAGGTCAAGTTCTTGGAGGTTCCGCACACTCAAGGCCGCGAATTTGTGGTTTTTGCGCAGGAGGCTGACCTCGCACTTGCTCGCCTCCAACCTGGCGATCCGCTGAAGTATACCGTGTGGCCAATTCACGACGGCACATCTGACGTTGAAATGACCGATCCGTATGCCGAGGATATTTCGATATGTTCCGAACAGCAGGAACGTGAATATGAGATCGATTCTCTTGACTCTCTTCCAGAGGATTCCGAGGAGGCCACTTTGCTGTGGCTCAAGTTCAAGGCTGAGTCGGAAGCCAAGGGGAAGGAAAGAGAGGACGAGTCAGCACCCAAGAAAGACCCCATCTACTGGACAGGCAGAGTCGGCGAATATTGCCACTGGGTTCCCGAAGGTTGGAGGATTCTCTACGCGATTCGCCCATTCGACGAGGAAACAAGCGCATGGGATAATTCGACCAATATCAATGCTCTGTCTTGGAGTTCTCTGGCTGCTCCGGACTTCATTGCAACTTTCAAGGCGCATCCTTGTCATGAAATGCGAATTCGCGTTGATATCAGCAAGAAGGAGCGGAAACAGATCCTCGTTGCGAACCACGAAATGTACATGAAGCGGCAAGAGATGAAGGAGCTCTGGGATCTGCTGCTGATGCAGCGAGCGTCCGACTTCCGTTCCGTCGATTTCTACGAAACTATCGAAGGCGAACCCGATGTTAGCACAATCTCCGACAGTTTCAACCAAGGCCAGAAAGCTGCGTTTGACGGTTTGCGGAAAATGCGTTCCTTTGCCGTCGCCCTGCACGGCCCTCCTGGCACGGGCAAGACACATTGGGCCTGCAAAATCCTCGCTCCTCTTGTCGAACACAAGAACAAGGAAACTGGAAATCATCATGTGATCTATGCCATGGCTGCAACGAATGAACAGGCAGACAAGTTTGCAGTAAATCTCCACAGAGTTCTTAAAGAGAACGTTCAGCGTAAGGACGAGAGACCGATCACTGTCATTCGACTTCTTCCGTGGCATGTCGAAGACTGCATCGCCGCAAAGGATAGAGAGGATGATCGTCAGAAGAACCTCCGTGAGAAACACCCGGAGGACGCCAATGTTTTCGCTCTGATCTACGATATGATTCCCCCGAGCACCACTCCTTCACTGAATGAGCTCGAGCAGGAAGTTGAAAAGATGCTTCTTCAATATCGCAACTCCACCGTTGTCCCGTCATCTAGATTTACCGATCCGCGTATCAGGGAGCTGCCTTCCACCTTGGAACGCATATGGTTCAAGAACTCAAGGCTGATAACGAAAGAGAAGGGAAGACCCAGAAGTGGCCGAATCTGCAGGCACAAATCAAATTGTTCAGAGCTGGCACGGTCATGAGCAAGGAGCAAATGGACCAGCTGAGGACAAATATCAGAAAACTCCGGAACTTCGTGCTTATGAATGCTGATGTGCTTGTATCGACTCCATACGTTGCTTGTCAAGGTTATCTTCGTGAAATCATCAAGCCTAGCCACATTGTCATCGACGAAGCTAGTCAGATCTCAGAACCCCGTTTTTGGCCAACCTTGGCCTGGTACACCTCCGCCAAGAATCCAAGCTTCAAGGCCATGGTTCTGATGGGTGATCACCTCCAGATACCTCCGACAGTCCTGACTCCGCGGGAAAAGTGCCCATTCCGGTCACAGCTGATGATCTCGTTCTTCTACCGACTGGTTGCCAATGGCCTCAGCCTTCCAGCCTTGTATCAACAATGCCGCATGCACCAGGATATTGCAGCGGGCCCCAAGCAGACATACTACGGAAGCCGCCTGAGAACACACAGGTCCACCAATCATTTCATCAATCTCAACGCAAGAGCTGTCCGCAAGTTCAACAAATACCTATTCAATCTGCATTCCAATGTGGTCCTCATTGACATCCCCGAAAGCGAACGGAAAGTGGACAACGGTACTATGTCGAGCTACAACGAAGAAAATGTTGAAGCTGTCGTGGCCCTGGTTGTCAGGCTCCTCGAACAACCGGGTAAAACGCGCCTCGATGACATTTGCATTTTGACGTTCTACTCGGCCCAAGCAAGGCTCCACCAGCAGGCAATGAGGAAGGTTCATGCCGACAAGCCAGGCTTGGGAGCGGACAAAGTGAAAATCGCTACTGTCGATCGCTATCAAGGGCATGAAGCAAATATTGTCATTCTGGATCTCGTCGTTGTTCATAAACCAAGATTCACCGCTATCGCAGGGCGCATGATTTCAGCTTTGACTCGTGCGAAGAGTGGTCTCTACATCATTGCTTCCGTGAAGGCAACAGTCAACGCCTGCAAGGAGATGGTGCCGAGAGCCAACTTCATTAACGCAATCTTCAACTACTGGATCTCACAGAAAAATTCATCGTCAACCGCATCCAAAATTGGAAAGCGGCTCGTACCCAAACCCTCGCAGCCGATGCCGACGAAATGAACACCCGGGTTGACGTTGGACGTGGAGGAGAGATCACTGGTGCCACTCAAGAGGAGAATCCCGAGGGCAATATGGAGCATGAGGATAACGATGATGGTGATGTTTGGACCTGAATCTTGACTCTGAAAAGGACGGATTCAACTCGCAAAAGACGTATGATTAGCAGATTGTGAGCTTCTTTTCGAAAAGCAACAAAAAAAAAACGAAAAAAAGGGGGGGAAACCTCCAAAAACAACCCTTTGTTCCAAGTTCTCCGTGTAATCATTTTCAGTCCACGGGTGAGTAGCAGGTAACTGCCTGAGTAATCCAGCTACAGGCGCCTATAGTTCGCTGGTTGCTAGCCCATTATGTTATTGTTCGACAGTGTCGATTAAGTGTTGTGTTCCACAAACCAGGTAGGGCTGAGGCTGTCATAGTTGAGAGATATAAGGTAGTTGCATTGTGTCCCAGGGAAGAGTCGCGCAGTGGAGTATTTCGGTAAAGCAGAGATGTATAAAGATTAACTTTGCAACGATCAGGTATATGCATGGGGCTGCATAGGTAGATCTGGTAGCCTCCCGCTGCAGCTCTAGATCTAGCTAATTAATTTATCTTTGTGCACATATTTCCCAGGGCCATCGACCTCCCATATGGATGGGATACTCCAAATTCTCCCTTGTAGAGTCTACTCACGTTCGAATACCTGGTGTTAAAGCGCCTGCAGCTAAATACCCGAGCAACCGAATGTTCACAAAAGATTGGGCTGATAAAATTATTGAAAATAGTGGAATGATTGAGAATCTCAGCCTTTGCGATGGCTTCATGAGCCTCTATTAGATTAAAGCGCGTGCTACAAAAATTGACTAGATGAAAAATGACGAATGTCAACATCGCCTTTCAGCCCTTCCGGGCCTGGACTCTAGGGCTACCAGAAACTCGCCGGAAGCTAACAAACAGCCCGAGTTTAAGAAGGTCATACTTCGACAGTAAGCCTTTACCTATACTGCACAGGCTATACAAGCTATATGAGTCCTGGAAAATTATATTGTGGGGGCTCTGCATGAATGACGATGAAACAGTGTTTCACAAGTCCCGGGTTATACGTTTTCTGGCAGCGGCTAATGTGGGACTTTAAATCCTCTACATTAAGGGTGCTTCTTGGCACCCGATGGAACACTTATTGTCCTAACTGATCTTCGACAGGGCCATAATGAGGCATATATCCCGCGGATTCTTATTCGTGTCAGACTATTGAAGATTAACACCCCGCCGGAGCTCAAAAATCAGAGGTTACATTGTCTTCACTTGATATGGTGGGATATTGCCCCATTTGTGAAGCGATGGCCAGGATAATGTTGTGATGAGCGTCCGTCGTGATGTAGGAGGCTTAGAGTTAGCGAGGCCAATTCAAACATACGTCGATCATCTTCAGAAATACCCCGACTATTGTTGGGTGCTCCGTGTCTCGTGCCACAGTAGTTGACTCAATTAACTAGAGCTTGAATGGGGTATTTAATTTTCATTGATAGACCGGACCTATCGAACTTGAAAACCGGATGGATTGCCCGAGGTCAATCGCTACTCTCGGCCACCTCGTCCTCCATCATCTCCAGCTCATCCTCAAGCATTGTAACCGCGAATTCACCTATGACCTCCTGAACGGGACCGTGCAAAAGTCGCTGTCTAGACGTCTCAGGCTGTATTTCCCGCAGAGCTTCGAGGTAATCGGTCAAGGGCCCATAGTCCACCACGTCTGTCCAATTTCCCCGATCAACTCCATATTCATGCATGAATATTTGTAAAGACTCGAGTCCATCCTGCAAGAGCCATTGCTCAAGCACCTGCTGATCACCAGCCAAAGCAGCTACTCGACTGGCTCGCGGGGCGTTGTCAGCACCATCCTGTGAAGTGTCATCGCCGTCTTCCCCATCATCACCCTCATGATGTCCGGGGAACCGAATCCCACCGCCATTTTGTAATTGATCGAGAAGGTCGCGAAGCCACTGTGGTCGACCACCTTCTGGAACTCGCGCAAGATATGAGGGTGTTGGGTCGGCTTGTTGACGGAAGGCTTCAGACTCATACGGCGGAAGAGGATCCGAAGCAGACATCCGATTGAAGACGAAGCGTGTTGGCAGGTGCGTTGTAACTTTGGGAATATCGGACAGGACCACATGGCGAGCGATATCCAATGTAATTTCCGGTGGCTCGATAGCCTCCTCATCATCGGAAAGGGTATCGGCAACCTCTACAATGAGAGAAATAGCCTCCGGCGTGTTCCAAAGGTCTTTCGCCCGTGTAATATAAAGTTCGGTAAAAAGTTCGTGAGATCCAGTCGGGGGCATCTTGCCCCAGATCTGTTTCGGGATGTGTTGGAGGTCCAACTCTTGAGCGAGCCGGTTGAACACCCATGGATAACGAGACATCGCGTGATGAAGCTGCCGTCGGCAATCCTGGGGCTTGTTTAATCGTAGATACGCCATGACCAGGGAGCATTGGATGTTTGGAAGGTCAGCCCAATCCCGACTGAACCGTGTTTGGGTGCACAAGTCCACGAAGTGGGCGTACTCTCGACCACGTAGAGCGAGATGGTCAATTAGAAGCTTCATGCAGTAAGGGTCCGAGTCGTTCAGGCTTAGCAGGAGCTTAGCCCATTCATACGCAGTCCTCCATGTACCCTTCATCCCCAAGTTTGCTATATACCTCCAGCCAACTAGCCACAACTCACGATTCTCCATATGCAAGAAGTCTAGTCTGGCTTGGCCGTCTCGCAGCCGCGTGTTGAATGACGAATGGGCCGAGCGTCCAATATTGAAGAGGGCTCTCTCCAGGAGGTCGGCGGAGACGGCGTGATCACTCTGGTGTTTGGCAATCTCAGACACTTGAAGCAGAGTCGAGATATGATAAGGGTTGTACTGCAGATGATGAATCAGGCGCTGTGGGTCCATCGACTCCACACAGAGCTCAAATTGTCTCTGCACGTCCTGATAGCCTGCGTTGTGAACGATCCGGTACAGCGTAACACCCGAAGCAAGCTTCTCCTCAAGCTCCATACCCAGACCTCCGCTCGGCGCTCGAGGCCACTCGTCCTTGCCTTGCATCAAAATATTCCGCCGTAGTGTCACGCCCGCTAAGCTCTGGCCTCTGCTGGCCGGACTGTATCGTCCCGTCAAGGCTCGACCAAGGTCGACCGTTTCCCGGTTGCGATCTCGCCGACGGCCGGTTTCAGCCGGTTGATCAAAGTTTTCCAGGACAACATTGCCAAATAGCCGCTTCATCTCATTCGTCGCATTCAAAAACTTGGGGTCAATCGCAAGCAGTTCGTCGGTGGTCTTGGGGAACGAGGCATCTTCAATATCTCTTTTCGTAGCTCCGGCGCCGGCGCCAGCTGGCAGTTGACCGTTTGTGGCGAGATCCTTCAGAGCTCGATCAATTTCGTCCAGCTCTGCATCGGATTGTGTAGCCTCTGGTTCAACCACTGCCTTAGCCTTACCCTTCTTCTTCTTTTTCTTCTTCTTGCTGGCGCTCTTGGGATCGATCGGGGTGGGCTCAGGTTCCGGTTGCCGAATCGCAGGTTCTTGGGTATCCTCGTGGGATTCTGCATCGTCATCGCTGTCGTCGTCGTCGCCGGCGTTGAGAAGATCAAAAGCGTTGAATTTGGGCTTTGTGGGGCGTGGGGGTTCATCGTCACTTGATGCATCTTCGTTTGCTTGCTGGTGCTGCAGTTCCTGCTCTCGCAGTTTCTGTAGCTTCCGGATTGCACGCGAAGACATTATTGATCCTCGCGCCAGGCGCAATAACGAACAATCAAGAGAGCACCTGTCTGTCGCGAACTGAGAACAATGACAAGTAAAGATTTAGATCCCGCGGGGAATGACGAAAGGGCACCTGATGAGGACTAGCGTGAGATGCAGCCCCACGTGACCCCTTATCTGACTGTTACGAAGCACGGGCATTCCCCAGTATTCCAGTGTCTTGCATTCGATCCCTCGGAGTTGTCTTGAAAGGGAGCTCCAAAGACAGTCCCGGATTGCAGGGACATACTTCACTCGTTCGATCCCCCGCAGAACCAATGCGTCGGGCGGCTGTTCAAGCGTTCCGTACTGCTCGGCGTGCTCCAGTATGGAAAGTCACCGGTAAACGGCCGTGCTCGCTCATTTACACTCACAACTCGGTCCGAGGCTTGCGGTCATATTCGGGAGGCCGGCGCCCATCACAAGCTCCGGTGTCCCTTCAGTCGTCCATGCATCTTCGCAGGTTCTCCCTCGCCGTTATCTCGACCGTTGTTGCGTCCGGAGCCTGGTATGCGTACCGAGGAGACGGCACCGCGCAATCACTAGCAACACAAGTTCGAGGATTCGCCTCGAGTGCAATCACGTCTGCCCACGCCGAGCACCCATCGGAGTCGACCCGTCGTGCTCTCCTAGTGAGCAACGACCAATTCTACACTGCCACCCTTTCAGGAGACCAGCCCCTATCGAAGAATACCGACGATTCGGACCGCCGCGTCCTAGAAATGTTGACCCCAGAGCAAGCGACAGAGAAGCTGCGCAAGAATGAGGAATCTTACCTGGTGAACAGAGGCAAAGGCGTGGTGCGATATGATATCGTTCAAGTGCCCAGCAACTCCCCTATCGAGGACGACCATGCCGAGAAGATCGTCGAAGTGTCATCATCAACGGCAGCCAATCCAAACGGGGAGGCAAATAGCGATTGGATGTTCTGGGCAGTCTTTGATGGTCATTCGTAAGTTTTGCTTGTGGCTGCAAATTAAAATCACTTTTGACTGATTTCTAAACAGAGGCTGGACAACATCCGCTAAGCTCCGAAATGTCCTGATTTCTTACGTCGCGCGAGAGCTCAACGCCACTTACAAGGCTGCAGCAGCTGACCCCGCGGTGCTTGTGCCATCTTCAGATGCAATTGATCAGGCGATCAAGAAGGGCTTTGTTCGTCTTGATTACGACATCGTGCACGAGAGCGTGGATAAGGTTCTGAAATCCAAGTCGCGTCGCATGGCTGCTGAGCTCCTTGCACCTGCCCTCTCAGGATCCTGTGCTCTTCTGAGCTTCTACGACTCTCAATCAAAGGATCTCAAGGTCGCCGTTGCTGGTGACTCTCGTGCTGTCCTCGGTCGCCGAGGCCCGAATGGAAAATGGACGGCCACCGCTCTGTCCGAAGACCTTACCGGTGGCACGCCTTCTGAAGTTAAGCGCCTTCAAGAGGAGCACCCTGGCGAGCCTTATGTCACCCGAAATGGCCGCATCCTTGGTGGTCTGGAGCCTAGCCGCGCTTTCGGCGATGCCTTTTACAAGTGGAGCAGAGAAGTCCAAGACAAGATCAAACAACAATTTTTTGGACGAACACCTCATCCTCTTTTGAAGACTCCCCCTTATGTGACTGCTGAGCCCATCATCACCACCACCAAAATTGACCCGTCTCAAGGCGACTTTATCGTGATGGCTACTGACGGTCTCTGGGAGATGCTGAGCAACGAGGAAGTCGTCGGCTTGGTTGGTCAGTGGCTGGAAGAACAGCAGTCCAGCAACGGTGGCTCCAAGGCTTGGCTGCAAACCTGGTTCAGTTTCGACAGCCAAAAGCAATTGCCGGTCGAGGCGGCTAAGGATCAATCCACTGAAGGCCAGCGCCGCCCCATCCGCCAGCAGCAGTATGACATATCTGGTGCGGCCAGCCGGTTTGTTGTTGAGGACAAGAATGCAGCGACTCATCTCGTTCGCAACGCCATGGGTGGAAAGGACAAGGATATGGTCTGTGCGTTGTTGACGCTCCCAGCCCCATACTCCCGCCGATACCGGTACGTGAACTCGTCCCGTTTTTGCTTTAGATTATCTGCTGATCATCTTATCTAGTGATGATGTCACTGTTGAGGTTATTTTCTTTGGCCAGGGACCTGACTCCCGCACCGGCACAGTCGAGATCAACAAGGAAGCAAGCGCTGCGGAAGAGCCCCCGAAGGCGAAACTGTAGGCCAGATCAGCCTGCGATCGGGGTCATGCCTCCAAGGATCAGTTTCCAGATTACGACGCCTTACTTTTTGCGATTGCTTCGTGGAGGGGTTCACTTTGAATTCTCATGCAGCACCTTACCGACCTGGAAGTCTCAGAGCGAATGCGTACTTGTGGGGCTTGCAATTTACCTCAGTTCTCAAATCTCATCAACGTTTGGGTGGGTTTGTGCCATTAATCGGATCTTATTTCGACATCTGTACAAATCTCTGCTATCTATTATACTCGAATTGATTCGGTGATCCCTGAGGATGACTTCGAAAGGATTATTAGGTTCCACGTCCAACTGCGTAGCCTGAAAGCTGAGTATCTGCAACATTTTGTAAGGCCCTATGCGTAGCACAGAGCACTATTCGGGCTGATAGGTAATGAAGATTTGAATTATCAATTTTGGGCAGGTATCCCTGCTGACTTGGTACAACTTGAAGGAAACAGGTGTTTTGGATAATTTACCCGAAGAGCCGTGAGGAGCACATCCTCGCGAGTTGGGATAGTCCATCAGAGATGATGTTTTGATTAGGGTATTTGAGAGAAACTCCAAAGACGAAGCATATATGGTTGGGGATTGCCCTCTCTTTGTTGGTGCTGGGTTTTACATAGATAATGTACATGTTTGATGATAGGTAGTCTATAGTACAGAAGCTCCATTTACTGTCCCTCAACACTCGTTGCATGGCTAATCCATGAGTCCTTAGACTGACGAAGTCCGACGAGGAGCTGAGATGCTCGGCTGCGCGTGGTGGGTTTCTCTCTCTTGAGTCAGATACAGCTCACTGGCCGTCCATTTCGGCGGATTGACTCCACCACCGCTGGGTATTGCAGTCTGCTGTAACTAGCAGATAGTCCAATTCGGTCAACTGCCGCATGGCATTGGAGTTAGGGAATCATCCCCAGCCCTTCGATATATGATAAAGTATTTCCCTTTACTCAGCGGAGTTTCATGCGGAACGCATCTGGATCGTCGGGGTTCTTGAAATCGACATAGCGTCTCGAGGAGACCGGGATGGGCGGCTTCATGAACATCTTCTTGTTCAAAAAGTACGTCTGGAGCGTGGCAACATTAGAGCTACTGATCCAGTAGATCAAGAGCGCAGTTGGCATCTCATAGAACCATGCGGACAAGCCCACATTCAGTGCTAGAACCTGAATGAGCACGCGCAATCCGTTGAAGGACACGGCCCGGTACATCTCCATCCGGGGCATATCGGCCAAATCAGCGCGTGGTGTTGCTTTCCAACCCGTTTGCACGTTCAAGAGAATAGATCCAACGAGTAATCCCGGCAAGATACCGGTCGGGTCCCCCGCTAGCAAATCAGGAAACCATAGCGCACCCTCATGCGCAAAACTTGGCTCCACCGTGAGGTGAAGGGTGCTGACGGCGGCATCGGCGGCTTCCGGGTCCCCTTCGATCAACGAGAGGAGCCATGGCACGATACCATTCTTGTTCCCAGACATGCCGCGAATGCTCTCCATGAGCATGATCCAGGCCGGTACTTGCAGGATGGGCGCGAAGCGGGCCATCATCGAGATATTCCACCGGCGGTGCAGTAGCTTGATCTGCTCGCCAAAGTCCCTGTTGATTTGCAGATTGGCCTTGAAACTATTTTCTCCACCTTCCATCTTCTGTTTCCTCAAGCTGGCCCAGGTTGCCCAGGCCTGCTTGAGAGGTGCAATATCTCGTTCGCGCCGCAGGTTGGCCTTCGTATACATTTGTACAGGCAGTCCGACAAATGTCCGCACCAAAAGGGCTGTGAGCGGGATGGAGGCGACCCATGGCAGGCCGGTGACATTGTGGACGCCGTGAATCAGCGCGGCGGAGGCATCGAGAGCTTCGTTAATCCATGGAGTTGGTTTGGTCGGGTGGAAGTGTCGGACTTGCGAGCGTGCCGCCAGCGGCAGGGCCCTGCGGGGAGCGTGCAATGCCCTGGAACGAAGCGCGTTCATGACCGACAGGGAGGGCACGAGGGGATAATCACCAGCGTGACAATATCCTGTTTTTTTCTCCTCCTCGTAGACTCCTGCAAGTTGCAGTTCGTTCAGGTCAAAAGACTATCGGAGCTCCGAGCGGAGGGTCCATTCAGGTTGGTATCATGTGACGCGTATGGTAAGTTACGTTCCACGTCAACTGATCTGATCGGAGCCAACGGGCGGCCACAGACGGGGCCTGCTGTTGATAGTCAAGGAGTCCTCTCCTTACTTTGCTTATTCCTCCATCCTCCTCCTCATCCTCCCCCGGATACCATATTCGACATTCCGGATACTATGTGTGGACTCTGGTGAAATTCCCACGCAACCATGGCCATCCTGACCACCGCCATTCTTTCGCTTTTGGTCGCCGCGACGACCGCCTTCCTGCTCCCTCAGCTCATAGGCAGCGTGTTAGGGCTGGTCCTGCGCGGCGCGGGGTGGCTGATCCGCCGACGCACTCGATCTCGGCGCGAATATGTGATCGCGCGGGCGCGATCGGACGAGGAAGAACTATTGAAGACGGCGCGCGCAAAGGACTCGACAGAGTCGACACATTCGCTGGCTCGGAGCTCGGCCGAGGATGAGGACTGGGAGAAGGTGGATAGCACTGCCGGCTCTGCTGGAGTGAAGACGTCTAGCGGCGGTGATGGCGTTTCTGGTGACGGAGCAAAGAGGCCAGATGACTGGAATGGCATTATTGGGTTCTTCCATCCGTTCTGGTAGGACTGGCTGTCTATTTACTTGTTGTATTTGCGGATTTTATCACTGATCCCTCGGTCTTATAGTAATGCTGGAGGCGGCGGAGAACGAGTACTCTGGGAAGCAGTACGTGCGACACAAAAGCGCTGGCCGAAGGCGATATGCGCTATCTATACCGGGGACCACGAAGTCAACAAAGCGACCATGTTGGAGCGGGTCGAGAACCGGTTCAACATCCACTTGCATGCTCCGACTGTCGTGCTTCTGTACTTGACCACTCGCAAATACGTGGTCGCCAGCTCTTATCCACACATGACGCTGCTGGGCCAGTCGTTGGGATCGCTGGTCGTCGCATATGACGCCTTTACACTGTTGGTGCCGGATGTATTTATTGATACCATGGGCTATGCCTTTACTTTGGCTCTGTGCAAGTGGCTCTTCCCTAATGTGCCTACAGGCGCTTACGTGCACTACCCGACCATCTCCACGGATATGCTCGCATCTCTCGACGATCAGAGCGGCATCCAAGGGCTGAACGCAGGCGCTGGCAAGGGTTTCAAGGGAACTGTGAAGCGTCGCTACTGGCAGCTGTTCGCCCAGCTGTATGGCTGGGTCGGCCGCCACGTCGACGTGGTCATGTGCAATTCCTCCTGGACCGCAGCCCACATCCGCAAACTCTGGGGCACCGGCAAGGACAAGGCTAGCGACGATACCAGCAGCACCACAGGCAAAGGCACTCCCTCCTCGCCAGCAGTCGTCTTCCCCCCGACGGCCGTATCAGAGCTAGAATCTACCATCACCGTGGATACCGAGAGCGAAAGGACCCGCCATCCCACGCTGCTATACATCGCCCAATTCCGCCCGGAGAAGAACCACCCGCTCGTTCTCCGTTCCTTCGCCCGGTTCCTGCAAGAACGTGCCCGCAACCCAGCATACACAGACCAACCCCTCCCCCGACTCGTACTGATCGGCTCCGTCCGCCACGCCAGCCCAGACGAAACCCACATCTACAACCTCCGCCTCCTAGCGCATGAGCTGCGCATCCGCGACCACACCACCTTCCTGTGCGACGCGAGCTGGCCCGCTGTACTATCGCATCTCGGCACGGCCTCCGTTGGCGTAAACGCCATGTGGAACGAGCACTTCGGCATCTGCGTCGTCGAGTACCAAGCCGCGGGGCTGATCTGCGTGACGCACGACTCCGGCGGTCCCCGCGAGGATATCGTGGTGGACCTCGGTGATGGAGCCACGGGTTTCCGCGCCGAGACGGAGGAGCAGTTCGCGGCTGCGTTTGAGGCGGCGCTTGCGTTGCCGGAGTCGGAGAAGGTTGCAATGCGGCTGCGGGCGAGACGGTCGGCTCTGCGGTTCACGGAGGAGGAGTTCTCGCGGAAGTGGTTGGGTCAGGTGCAGAAGTTGGTGGAGGCTTCGCAGTAGAGTCGAGTAGATATTCGCCTGTTTTTTGACATAGATGAATCCTCATATCCTGCGTTGATGAAGTACGTCCGCTCCACATGCATTCTATGCTTGTCATTTTATAACAATTCTCCGAGCCTCGGACATTGGATAGAAGGTCCATCCAGTCTTACGCTGCAAATGAAGACATGAGTTAGATTTTCTCGAAATCACATGATATCCAGAACCCTCATTCCAAGGGCCAATTTTAACTAATGCTTCACCGATAGTCATAGATTCAAAAAAGTGATGTGCCGCTCGCAAAATAAAAAAAAATATTGGTGGTATATAGTCTGATTTCAAATGGTGTTATGATAGTCTTAGACAGAGGTATCTCCAAGGCAAGGCGTGGCTATGAGAGGATTGAGAATCATAAAATGCATCATGATGGGAATTATCACCCACGAGAATGCCTAGGCAAGGTATGTCAACCAACCAAACGGATGCCGGTGTATGTAGAACTTGAACGCAGGGAAACAGAAATGTCAAACAGCGAGAGACCTTAACTCTGGCCATGGCCAAGAAAATCAAATCAAATCAAAACAAATCACCTATTCTCCCACCGTATATCTGAACGCCAGTAACCCCTTCTATTTGAGGGATAAGCCGGGGAATAAAGAAGGAAGAAGGGAAGAAGAATGCCAAAAGTAGCAAAAGACAAGAGGGAAACAGAGTAAGAGAAGTCGGACACTCAAGGCCCACAGAAAGACAGCACAAGGCCCCTGCAGATCGGTGCTTTTCCAATTCCAATATCACAAAACGCAAGGGGGTATAAACGAGTGAAGCAGCATTGCGTCGTCATTGACTCCATTTTTGATCCACGTATCCAGGATCTCCAGGATTCATCCCGAGCATCTGGCCGCCGTACATGCCACCCTGATTGTTGCCATAGCCACCACTCATCCCAGAACTGCTAATGCCCGATTCATCGTCGTCACCAAAGCCGAATTCACCACCTGAACTAGCATCGAAGCTGCTTCGGCCACCGATATCGCTGGGGTCATCGCCAGCCGCGGCGAGTTGGTCCCATTGCAGCGTTTGTAGAGCGGGGTATTGCGCGAGCAAGGCGGCGGGAAGCACAAATGTACTTGAAGGCTGGCCGTCCATGCCTGGAACGCCGGACATGACGAGGGGTTGGGCAACGGGTTGCAGGTGGCCAGCAGGTTGCTGTTGCTGCTGTTGCTGCTCGGCAAGGACGCGGTCGCGCTCCTGTGACTCCTCGTCGAGTAGAGGCTTTATGCAGACACGCCCGGCCTCGGACCTGAAGTGACGACCAAGGGCATCTGCACGCGCAAATCGGCGACCGCAGCCCCAGTGGCCGCCCCTTGAAAGGTCACCGCGGCAGACAAACTTCTTCTCGCCAGAATGGAGTCCCTCGTGGCGCTTCCGGTCGTGTTGTCGTGCGAAGGCTTTGCCGCAGACCGTGCACACGAACGGCCGTTCGTCAGTGTGAGTGCGAAGATGCGAGCGTAGATTGTATGCGCGGGTAAACCGCTTTGGACAGAGAGTGCACTGGAACGTGGCGGGATGCTTCTGGACGCGCTTCGAATCGCTGGCAGCTGCACCGGGGCGCCCTGGATCAGCCAGATCTAGAATGTAGTTGCGACTCTCGATGGATGATGTTGAAAGACGTCTGTTAGACCTTGACGGAGAGGTTTCGCGGGAACCGGGGTTACTGCGCGAGTGGGGCGACAGTGATCGGGGAGAAGTAGGGGCCAGTGGCTCGAGGCTGGTTGTTGAGGTTGCGCGAGGTCTCTGACGAGAAGCAGGATGGGCGTAGGGATCTGACTTGCTGCGTACACGGGATCCTGATATAGAATATGAGCATCGATGTGAAGGTCCAATAAATCGTTTCAAGAAACTCACTCATCGCGGGCGGACTCAACGAGTCAAAGTCACCCGTTGGTTTGGGTGGCCCGAAGCTTGGGGTCCGGGATGGGGGCGCGAACTCCACGTTAATTGATGGAGGAGCCATCTGAGAGGCTTGCCCGATATCGCCTGCGGGATGCGATCCCAGCATGTCATCACCAGGCATTCCATACATGTCGGTTGGTGCGGGGGGGAACTGGTTGCTGGACGAAGTATATTGGATACTCGGAACCATATCCGTGCTCTGCTGAGGCATCAACCGAGGGGAAATATACGGACTGTGTGCGGGGCTGTATCCCTGCTGGTGCTGCTCTGACAGTGTAAATTGCTCGATGCCTAGAGCATTATCGTACAGAGTAGGGTCATTCTGTGGAGCCAGAGCAGGCGAAGCATTGTTTTCGATACCGTCATACTCATGCTGAGACAAATATGGCGAGTGATTGGCCGACGAGACCTCTGAGACTTCCGAAGGCGCTCTGCGATGGTTCCGGAACGAACTATTGTTCATGACAGACTGCCAGTCTGGGTTTTGTTGAGCACTTAAATAGGCGGCCGTGGCTGGATCTAAGGAAGCATGTCGCGAATGCTGCGGAGTATAGTATTGTCCAGGAGTTCCTCCGGGAGGTGACATGGGCCCGGGCGATGGCTGTTGTGGGTCTTGCGACGACGGATGTGAGGATATAGAGGGGTTGGAGATAGGGCTGACTAGATCAGCCGGATTGACTGCCTGGTGCATTTGCTGACGCTGGTGCATTTGCGGGTCTAGCAGCAGGGACGAATCATACTCGGATGCGCTGGCGCTGTTAGGGCTATGATTTTGGTACGCTGAGAAATCCAGCTCTCCAGAATTGGAATTCAGTAGATTGGAGAAATTCTCAGTGACCTGTCCTGATTGCAACCCCGACAGTCCTGGGTTGAGCTGATCCACCATGTTTGGTTCGAAAGATTGCGAGATGGGAATATTGGTCGTATTCAACGCGGGTGGGAATGGCTGACTAGATGCGAGCGTCAGGCCTTGAGCTTGCGTAGCGCCAGAAAATTGATAAGTTGCCGGGTAGCCGTAAGATTCCGTGCCACTGATGCTAGGATCGGCATTGGTGGTGTCGAATGGTTGATTTGTCGCGTAGGCGGCTGACATGGAGGGGTCCAGGGCTAGACCCGCGGTTGGGTCGTGATACTGCTGTTGGGCGCGGGGTGACAGGCTCACGCTGCGATGCTTGCTATCGGCGGAGACTGGCATGCCTTGATTATGGTCGTGGGATGCCATGGTGGCGGAAATGACTCGCGATCGCCGGCGATATACCTCTGGTGAACTATAAGGTGGGACAGACGAGAGCGCGACACAGGGCGGCCGCGAGCGCCAAACGGGAGGGTTCAGGGAGATTGAAGGGCGTTATGTAACCAACAGCGAAGGTAGCAGAGCTTGTGGTAATGGTGAGTGGGATTCGCAGAAAAGGTAGCGGCGCGCGCAACGAAAGAAGCATTCGCCAGTGTCAGCGAGACAGTAGCATCCTCCGAAGTCGAGGTCGAAGTCGAAGTCTTGTAGTCGGTGATGATGGAGGGACCCGATAAATGGCGACCGCACGTGCGCAAGGCGGTCTGAAGGGAGAATGCTTGGAGCCCTGCGAAAGTAAAGAAAGTCACTCTCTTGGCGATGGGGTGTGCACTGTGATGGCCCACACGAATACCACTTCGTACCAGGGCTGGCAGGGACGGCCGCTAGTCAGGTCGAGCAAAAAAGTCAAGATTCGGCCCCTGGGGATCGTGTCTCACACCGTATGGAGCATGCAGAATGAACCCATTTCTCCAGGACTTCTGGGACTAGTGTCGGTATGGACTTGTTTTCCACCCCACATTGCGTGTCCACACGACTACGATAGCAGATAGGCACAAGAGGGCCCCTCCTTTTTTGAGGTCCGTTAATGGCATTCTCGAAAACGACTTTGCTATCCTAAGGTGATAGTTGTGACACTCTCGGTCCGTTGGCATGTCAGGGCCAGACATCGCTGCAGAATAATCGATGCCCTCGCAGCATGACGACGTCGAGCTTCCACTTGTTCCCTGGTTTTGCGGTGGAGCATCGACGTCCAGCTAACACAGCCTGGGACTTTTAGCTTATGTTTGCACAGCCACGCAGCTGGGTTTCATCCACGTTCCAGCTTCCAGTTGGGCTGTCTGCGCTTTCCACTTACCGGGCTCGGACCGTCAAGGACATTATTCGCTGAGCCTGGCGTTAGGGCAAGGCAGATTTCTCAGACGACTCTGCCTTGTGCGACGTATCCGCCAAAGTGCATACATGAAACGGGCGACAACGCTTCCAAACCATCTTATCAGTCCTCAGCGCATTTCCTTATTTGAGCCACTGAAACAGAGACAAGTTACAGTATTACACTCAGGGACACTTAAGACAGAGCAAATTAAAGCATGCAGGAATGCTGTGATGTCTACTGTGTTCTATAGTTTCAGAGTTTTGGACTGCGTTTGCCTGTACTTGTAGGCCTTTACCGAATACGGTACTTACTTCGTAGTCGTTCCGCCGTTCTGGGTCCTGACGATGTTGACGCCTGATGGTGAACTAAGCCTCAGACTCCAAAAATACCCGATAGCTAAAACTCATTGTCATCTCAGGAATGTTGCTGCCTCTGAGCTCAAATACTTAGCACAGTCGAGAAGCGGTGCACGCTCTGAACCAGTCAGGTGATTGAATAGTCTCTAGGCCTATCGATTGGCTTTATTCGCAACGACCCAGCGACATTTCCCAGGTATGTCTCGCAAAGACAGCGCAGTGCAAATCCGCTCATAGATACTTCATCTAAATTGTGCCCAGCGTCGCCAAACTCGCCCGTTCCTCATCATCGCTATAACTGAACAACAGATTGTCCGCACAGCTGCTGCCCAACCCGGCATTGCCCACCCACGCCGGCTCCCAGTAGTAAATCCCCAGTCCCCCGGAAACCCCCTCAATGACAGCCGCCAGATCTTTCAAGAAAGTCTGCTGTCCAGCGACAGAGAAGGGAATCGAGGAGAGATCCGATGGGAACGCGTACGCCGGGCTCGGGCACGAATACGGCCAATTGGTCTCGACGACAAGCACGTCCTTGCCGTACGTCGAGTGCAAGTTTGTCAAGCTCGTTTTCAGCGCGGACAGCGTCGCGGAGGAGCCGTAGAAGGGATAATACGAGACACCGATGTAGTCAAAGTCCGACGAGACAAAGGTCGAGCCGCTGTTCAGCACTGTGTTGTAGAAGTACTCCTGCTCAGACCAGGACCAGCCGTTATCCAGGTGAATCATGATCTTGGGCTTTGTCGCTAGGTTGGAGTCCTTGACGCCCCAAGCGCCGGAGTGCAGGAGTCGGCCGATGTTGTAGTAACTGCTCGTTCCGCCGAGGGGCCAGAGGAGGCCGCTGCGGATCTCGTTGCCGATCGAGATGATGTCAACGGTGAGGCCGTTCGCCGCAAAGGTGTCGCAGACTTCTTTGGTGTAGTTGTATAGTTGCCAGGAAAGTGTGTCGATGCTGGTCGTGGACCAGCCGGAGGGGGTCGCCTAGCCAGTCCCTCGATGTAAGCAATTTACTCGAGCAAGTTTCCGAGATGATTGCCTTTGATCGCAACGGGACCGCATGTATCACATACCTGGTGACTCGGATCGGCCCAGGTATCACTCAGATGCAGGTCCAGGTACGTCTTCATCCCCTGCGCCTGCACCCGCTTCGCCAGTTTGATGTTATAGTCTAGATCGTACGTCCCATCACTAGGATTCACCCACACGCGCTGACGTACAGAATTGATCCCTGCACCGGCCAGTATCACCTCCACTGCTTGTTTCGTTCCAGCTGTATTCTTATACGAGATCCCCGCATTTTCCTCCACAATTAGAGACGAGATATCCGCGCCGCGAATTGATAGCTCCGCCGCCGCGGGCACCAGCAGCTGGGCAGCAAGTAGGAGAGCTATTGGGAGAAGCATGGTAGGGCCAAAGCGTCTGGTTTGATTTAAGAAAGCACAGTTTTGGCCTTGTTAGAAAAGCAAAAGAAAAAGAATCAGCACTACGCGGGCCTTCCCACCCTTTTCTACATGCGCATCGTCTCGGACGAGAGGCCTCGATCTGGATGCACGGCCAGACGGGATAATTCCCCTCTATTGATCCTCCTTGTCCGCCGCAGAATTGCGCATTTTGGAGGTCAATAGACTGTAAAAAGGAGATTTGTCCGAAGAACGGGCCTGCTAGGGTTTAGCACGCGCGGTGAAACATCCGGCGTAACGGGAAAGAAGAGTGGGGGATCCCTGCCATCGCTGAAGAGTCGAAGACTCTGGGCGACTGCTGAGTGTGGACTCTGAAGTCCTCAGCAGGTCTTGGAAGACTTAATCTGATCGGAGGAGTGCTTTATTTGACGGCTGTGGGAGGGCCGAGGGCGCCTTTTTGTTAAGCATAGACGGGATCCTGGCAAGGAATATCCTACCTCTTCCATTCTTGATAACCTGAATACCTAAAGCCGTGGAAAATGATAATCGGAATCTACTATCTACATGAATAAGCAAAACACAAAACCATCCTTGGATTGTTTTCGGCAAATACTTGCCTAACTCGAAACAGGCACGTTTGACCCCGCTCGGTGGCGACGATTGTGCTTGATATTCAGGCTGATTGCCTGAGACGATCATCATTGGTGGAAGAAGGTTCAGAACAGTTCAAGGAATCTCCTAAGAATGAAGTCTACACCGATATAAGGCCGTACCCCACCGGAGTTCAAGTACAAGACCATCTGATAATCTCAAGGTACACCCTCCTGAGAATCGAATCGATGGAGCAAACAAGTATTAAGGTATCACTGCATACTGGGCTTACGAATCACACTCCACGCTACGAAAAAGACATGCACAAGAAGCCAGTATGTTCAAAAAACTGGGAAGAAATATCTTTCCCATGATTCATTTCATCACACATCATGACAACGGGCAAACGCAGCCCTCGCCAACCATTCCCAGGCCAACCGAGCAATCTGGTATCATGCAGACATTCACATCCTCGCACAGAAATCCAATCGCCGTGGAAGCATTTTGGCAAGATCCACCCAAAGAACATTAGGTACAGGTAAGACGAGAAAGAGAAGAACAAAGAAGAATAACCTGGTCAAGGCTGCTCGTATGTGAACCGCCCCGGCAGGCATATTAGAAGAAAGATAGCAGTAGCCAATGCGGACACCGGTTGCTGCTTGTGGCGGGGTAAGTAAGGCAGGGCAGGAAGGCAGTATGAAAGTCGCCACTGTCACAGAGGTGTATATGTACAAGACATGTAGAATGTATGTCGAAAAGAACCTCTAGAATGTCAAAAGTTCCAGAAATGACACGGTGGTGAACAAGTTGGGAAAGGCTGAAACAAGGGGTGATATACAACGACCTCACAGTATACAGGAAGCGTCGAAGCTGAGGATAAGGGTGATTGGGAGTAGGAGAAGAATGGGAGGTTGGAAGATGGAGGGGAGGAGGGTTGTTCTCTGCTATCATGAAGCAGGTTTCGCCATGGGCTTCGGCGCTGGCTTCTTCTTGCCAATCACGAGGACTTCATCTTCAGACTCGGTCTCATCTTCATCGTCACAGTAGTATCTTGATTCATCTTCCTCTGGGCGCGGAGAGCCTAGTCGGCGGGCTTTGACGGTCTCGCCTGTGCGGAGGATCGACGGAACTTGACTCGACTCGTCCGCGTCTTTATCTCTGGATCCTAGGAACAGGCCATCGCCTGAGAGAGACGAAGCACCTGATATAACGGACGGGATGCTCGGATGTGACGCGCTCTGCGACATGCCGCTGGTGAAGTCATCAGCCGAAGAGGAGGAGATTGTGGCCGCGGACGGCGTCGAGGTGGTGAGCCCACGGTTCGGAGCTTCGGTAGGGCACACTGGTTCGGGGACAGGAGCAGGAGCAGGAGTTGTGGTCGGAAGCGCAAGCGATTCAGTTGAATACATTGCATAGTCGACTCGCGTAGCCAAAGCATGAGCCTCAGTACCAGTGTCAATGTCGCTTCGCCGGCGGCGGAGCAGTGCATCTCTGGTAAGGTGGAAAGATTCCGCCGAAGACTTGCCGATAAGCTGCTGCGAGCGGTTTCGTCGATGCGCTGGAGTAGACTCTGCACCCTCTGTGGGTGAAGGGACTTCAGAGTGCCATAGCCCGGTTATCCGCACTTGGCCAACCGCGGAGGCATTGCTCAAAGCAAGACTTGGCCCCGAATGACGTTCCGCATCCAGAGAATCGCCAGATGGTGAACCGCGTCTGCTACGGCTAGTAGTGAAAACACGTCGACTAGCACCGGTGAAAAGACTTCCGAAGTTGCTACTCCCCAAGGCTTCGATGATAGAGGGCGTGCCCGTCCGTGGGCGGGACGTTCGAGGCTCGACGTTGGACTGCTTGACAGTCTTGGTTGATTCAGCAGTAGACATGGATGACTTTGCGCGACGGGGAGGGCCGGGTCGGGATGGCAGAGTCGTGGCAGGCAGCGTCGGCTTGGTCTCGGGAATAGGTGCAGCATCGAAATAGGAGGTCCAAGGCGCGCACTCCTCTACCGGGCTGGCAGTAACGCTTTGAGCAAGAGGGTGCTCTCCATGGGTAGTAAATTTGGTTGTTCGGAAGATTTCCTCATCGCCACGGAGACTCAACCGACGACTATCACGCGACGTCTTTCCAAATGTACTGGTGCTTGAGATGGACGACAAGGTGTCGGACGAATTATTAGAGCCGTGCTTGCGGCCTTCCTTGTCCTTGGACCTACCAGAGAACCACTTGGCCACGTTGGAGCGCACACGTTGGATGAAGGGAACTTTGCTGACGGCACTGGTGACTTCCTCGTTCGAGACTTCAATCCTCTTGCCCTTGCTTTGGTACCCTGGATCGGTTTCTTCCACCCATGCCTGTGGGTTTGGCAAGCCATGCAAGGTCCAGGGATGGTGTTTGATCTCCTTCAATGTGATTCGCTTGATCGGATCCTTGGTCAAAAGGCGCCGGAGCAAGTCATACAGCTCGTCATCAATATCCTCATACACAAGCTCATCGACGTTGCGGTAGTTCCGCTGGTTGGGAATGGAGACGGAATCGTCCAAGACGGGCATGAGGCGCTTTCGTGGAACAAAGACCTCCTTCTTCACAATGGTCTGGAACATGCTGTACTCATCATCGGATAGGAAAGGGAGACGACCAAAGATCATCCCGTACAAGGTGACTCCCAACGACCAGACATCAATAGCGCCGGTGATTTTCGGGACCGAACCAATATCGTCCACGAATTCGTCACCAGTATAGCAAAGCTCCGGAGCGTAGAAGGCAGGCGTACCTACAGTCTTAGACAATTCACGAGCATCATCTAACTCGGCAGCGTCAGTCTCAGCCACTTGCTCTTCTTCTTCGTCACGCATCGGTCGTCCGAGGTAGGAGACTCCAAAGTCAGAGATCTTGACGCGATGGCTACCAGTGACTAGAAGGTTGGCCGGCTTGATATCACGATGAATGATACCCTGATAATGAAGGTACTCCAGGCCAAGCACAGAGTCACGGAATGCACTGCGGGCTTCGGCAATGGTCAAACAAGGCACGTATGACATGTCATCTGTGTCTGCAGACCACTCCGGTTCAGACGGAGCGTACCCAAAGCTGCTGGATGCCGTACTGAAACGTCGCTCGAAGTTGTAATCCAGATAAGCACCGTACATGCTACCTTCCACCGCCGCCAGGGCGTCTTGGGTGGAAGACTGGCTAGGCGAGCTCTCGTCCACAACAGCGGTGGACTTGTTGGATCGAGAAGAACTTCGCTGAATCCTGAGGCCAAGCCCGTCTCCTTCCTCATCTGACGACTCGGCGCCGTGTTCCAGACTCCATGCAGGGATTGGGGCTTGCTGGGCGTCGGCGGCCTGCGCTTCAATACGCTCTCGAGCCCTTTCGCGTTGCCGGCGAAGGTGCTGCGCCGTCCGAATGAACTGGTGGCTCTCTTCCAAAAAAGCCGGCGTGTCGGGAATTCCATTCTTCTCACGGTCAAGGCGGAGCTTGTCAACGTGGACAATTTCTCGGAGTCCCTTCTTCCGCCACACAATTTCGCCGTTCTCAACGTACTCCAACACGATGTAAACTTTTTGCCGGTTGGGGTCATCGATGACCTCCAACAAACTCACAACGTTGGGATGTCGTGCCTTCTTCAGAATAGCCACCTCCTTCTTCACTTTGTCTTCCGGGTTGCCCAGCTTGCCTAACCGTCGGCGTTTAGAGTAACGCTGGACGATCTTGATCGCCACCTTTTGCTTGGTAATAACATGCTGCCCCAGTTTGACCTTTCCATGCTCACCCCGCCCGAGCTCCTCAAGGATCTCGTACTGATTGATGAGCTTGTTGCCAGTCTTTTCGTCACGATCTACCTCAGCAGTATGGGTTTCCTTGGGTGGTTGCAAGTGTGACGGGTGAAGGTAAGGGCTACTGATCAAGCCTTCATCATCGGAACCCAGGGGTGTCGAGCGTGGACTCCTTATTGAGAACAGCCCGGGGCTCGACACAGGTGTATTGCCCGCAGTGCGGGAGACCCGAGGGAACCGTGGCAGTGCTTCCGCGGTCGCCGGCGTCGAGTAAGAGCTCCGTGAACGTAAATGTGGCGGCAACCCCCAGGTGGGATGGACTTGTGACTGTAGTGATGCATAGGATTGATCGGGGTAGACGGGGTAATCGGGCTGCTGATCTGAGTGCCGAGATGACCTCCGAGAATTTCGACCAAGGTTGCCCAGTTGCGTACGGGCATCGACCACGGTATCTTCATTCAGCGCTTGTAGCGAGCTTGAAGAGGAGCGGGTTGAGGGGGTTCGCGAGGAGGTATAGACGTGGGGGAAGGCTTGACGCAGGGTTGTTTGGACCTCGGACAGGTCGGGGACAGTACCTGGTATGGGTGCCTGTTTCGTCGTTGTGCGACCGTTGGGGTTGTCGTTTGCTGGAGGCGCAGGCATTTGTGCTTGTATTTGTGATTGCAACACCTCGTCAATCCGGCTGAAATCCTGCTTGGAGTCTCCCACGCCACCATCCCGAGTCGACGGCTGGTCGGCGTTATTCAGACCAGCCGTGGTGGGTTGGTGATCCGTCATAATTATCTGCCTTTTTTTTACCTTTTTTTTGTATGTGGTATTGCTTTTCTTTCAAGAAAAAAACAAAGAAAAGGTTCAAGAGTGCGGGCCAAGTTTGCCGAAATTACAGTTGAGCATGGTCCTCACGCTTTGTATCCAGTGCTCGATCGAAGATGGGATTCGTTCACGGACAGTCGACGAGAGGCTCGGAAAGCACACACGAATGAGCCAGCATTACTTTCGGCGCAAGGCGATCGGATATAGCGGAAGGTGGCAGTAGAGGACGTTGGCACCCGCGTGTACCGGACAACGGGCCGTCGAAGGGAGGGGGTTGTTTGAGCCGTCGAGTGAGTCGCAAGGATCGTGGACGACCGAGGTAGACCAGCTACTACACGAGGGATGTCGGGTGTTCCCACACACGTGGGGGATAGAGGAGAGTGTTCCAAAGGAGTGCGATCGAGGGATGATGCTATAAATATGGGTGGGACGTTAGGGGTGGTCGAGAAGGACTCGCTCGGCAGGAGAGGGGGGTAGAGGAATAGAGCGAAATCGGAGAGATCGGAGGTAGGCGAACTATTTCAGAAGGAATGTGCCAACTAGCCGGCGGGACCAGACACGGAAGAATGGCCGTCTGGAGGAAGCAGAGATAGGAGAAGTCGTTGAAGGGGGTTGGTGAGAGAGTAAATGGGAGGTTGGGTTGGTGGTTGGGTTGAGGAGTTGCGGTGCAAAGAAGATGTTCCGCCAGGTTAGTTTGGGTTGGCAGTTCCAGACTCCCAGCACCGACTCTTTCAGGTGTGCCCGCTCTTGCTGGAGTCGCAGTATGACTACCACGACACAGAGAGCGATGATCGGACGCCAGAGGAAGGAAACCTGGGAAAAGGGGAACAAGGGAAATGGGAACTAAGGAAAACCAACGCAATGTCCCCTCGAACTGCACGCCTGCAAATCCGCTAGGAATAATTTTATTCTGCAGCAAAGGCCTACAGGGG
>JAXQJV010000154.1:0-57464 GCA_037042255.1 Penicillium sp. PG106-07D | reverse complement strand
CCCACCTCTTCTTCTCTTTTTTCCCTTAGCTTCAGTTATCTCGTTGAATGGTACAGCAACCTTGAAGAAGCTTTTGATCGCGTAACAATAACGGTCCTTTGGAACAATTCTTCGCTGGTTGCTCCGCTCTCTAGCCAGACTTTGTCAGGTGCGAAGGGGATATTTTTCCACCAGTGCACAACATAGACCCTCTTACGGCTGATGGTGTACAGTGCAGTGTAGCCCGATAGTATTGTGCCCGTGCTATATTCCTTGTCGACTGGCAGATCGCAGAAAATCTTCATAATGCCGGTGCTCATATCCTCTAGGATCTTTGCCTCCTCATGTGGCACGACTTCATCGTCACGTTCAGGCCACTCATTGTCATAGAAAGCACCCATGCTTCTAGGCAGCTGCATTCTTTTATCCAGGGCTGTGACATTGCGCTCATAGCGGATGAATCCGGCACTGCGCTTGCTGCTTACGCTGGTCGCCAGGTTGGGCCCGCATTTTGGCCCAGATCGTTTGGCAATATGTGATGTGCGCTCTTCTAGCAGCCAACCATCCAACGCATCTATTATGTTTCAGTAAGGGCGTAGAATAAGTTTTGCTGCTAGGATGGGAAAGAATCATTACCAGCGACCAAGGTCTTCGCCGAGGCCACGCATATCAACCATATTAGTAACCATAGTAATCTCATATTCAATAATGCGCTTGACAGTGAGATGGTTGTATTTCTAGTAAAATGAATGAGGATTGTACAGGTAGAGAGGAGGATAAATTTTTCCGGGAGGATGATAATAGTATCCTTAATTTCGTTTGTAAGAATAGATTAACCCACGGGCCGTAGCCGGAAGAAATGTTGTATTGGAAAAGACAAAATATTTCGGCGGCGCAACAGCTTTCTCTGGAGGCGGGGCTTGGATCCTTCATAACAAGTATCAACCATCCATCGGAATAAACGACAACATGCCCAAAGCCGATAAATACCTTCAAAATGTCCTAGGACCCCTCTATGAAAAAGAAAAAATTACAGCTTTCCTGAAATCGGCGCCCGAAATGGTGGAACGGATGGAAGCAAACCCAAAAGTCCGTTTCAAGCCCGTGTCTCTGCCGGATTATCACGTATCGATGCAAGGAGCTTCGATCGGACGAACTCTTCTGACGAAGGAGTTCAATGGCCGTGAACTTTACGAAAGATATTTGGTATCCCATTCAGGGATACTCGGCCTTTGGGACAATGCAAGTCGACCCTGCAGCCCTATCAATGCTCACCAATCCCCTCGGCAGCCTGACAAATCTCGCGTATGCTGTACGAGTCATGTCAAGGTATATCTTTAATCTGGTGAGATGGGGGAAAGGAACAGCTATGGCAAATGGAAATGCTCTCGTGGGTCGACATCTTGCGTCATTAAAAATTGAAGGCGCTCAGGCATGGAATATGTCCCCGGCGCTTGAAACGATTCTCCTCGAAGGTCACGTTTCTGGCCTCAAAGTCCTCCGTAACGGCCAAGCGATGTACATTTATGCTAGAAAAGGCGTCGTTCTGGCTAGTGGTGGATTTGGAAGATCGCCAGAAGCACAAAAATTTGTCCCACATGAGTGGTGTGCAGCATCCCAGGGCAATACCGGAGACGGAAAAGGTATTGGAGTACAAAGTGGTGGAGCACTGCCTCCCAAAACCCCGATGAACACAATCTTTGCGCCCATATCGTTTTTGAATGTTCCTGGTCAGGCTATTCGACGCTTCCCTCACTTTGCGATCGACAGATCGAAACCTGGTTCAATTATCGTGGACCTTGATGGCAAGCGCTTTGAGAATGAGTCGGCACCATATCAAGAGTTTGTGGCGACGATGCACAACGAAGGGATCAAAAAGGCTTTTTACATCGGTGATTACACCCACATTCGGAAATACGGAATGGTAATGGCTCTTCCATGCCCGTATCCCATCTGGAATGTTCTCCGACGGAAATATTGAGTGTCCGCGCCTACTTTATCGGATCTAGCAGATCGAATTGGAGTACCGAGACACAACCTCGAGCAGGCCGCGGAGCAATATAACTCTTTTGCAGCGACTGGCAAGGATCTTCAGTACCACCGAGGCGAAAACGCTTATGATCAGTTCTACGGGGATCCCACTGTGAAGCCGAATCCAAACTTGCGTTCCGTGTGAAAGGGGTCCCTTTTATGTGTTGCCTATATATCCCGGAAATGTCAGCACTCTAATTTTGGGCTTCTAACAAACATAGATGCACAGGTGTTAAACAAGAGTGGCGAGATCATTCCTAAATTGTTTGCAGCAGGCTATGACCAACACTCTGTGTTCAAGGGGGCCTACCCTGGTGGTGGATCCAGCATAGGACCAGGCATGACTCTTGGCTATAGGGCAGGCTTAAAGCTAGCTGAAAAGAATTAGTTTATTTGTTATTTTAATATGAGACAGATGGTACGGCTAGTGGTGAACGCATGGGACCCAGGAAATACAAATGCCACTCCCGATATATCTGGGCAAGTTGTCCGACCCGATCGCCGTACCTGTCTTGAGATACTTGCTTTTTGCATCTTTCCCAGATACATTGTCTTATACTTAGAAGCTTCCTCCGCATTTTAGCTGCCGCTGCGATTGGTCTGAATCTAAGATGCATTCCAAATCCTCATGGGTAATCCTATTCAAACAACCTCGCAGCGAACGCGACCGAGGAAATACCCGTTATATGTAAGAAACATATCAAATATGAGAGTGTGAGTAATAGGTTAATCTCAAAATTTAAGCAACGGTTCACTGATATGACGCAATTATGGTTTGGCAATGATCAGAAACCGTCTACATTTCCCTCCGTGGTCTGATACTGTTGCTCCTACCCATATCGCAGTAAACCACCCCCACTTTCCGTTATCTTCATACCCTGTAGAGCATCCCGGTCACTGCATTTGTTCATGAATCCATCACGTTAGAACATTCCCATCTGGTTTGATGGAAATAGTTCTGGTTAAAACTGTTCCTTTGTATTCTCGAGATCAGAGGACTCTATCTCTTGGGCCCCTTTAACCGCGCCGGGAGTCGAGCAGTCGTTGACTTGATCAAGTTGCTGGGCCACCTCGTCACCAAACAAAGCGTTGATCTCTTCCAGTGTCAATCGGGACGTCTAAGAAGTACATCGGTCAGTAAACAATGCCAATTTAAAAGAATGTACGATAACAAACCTCAGGGCAGACAAAATACACAACGGTAGCCGACACAATGCACGTGCAAATCATGACCCAATAATATTTCCACCCGATCCGAGCAAAGGCCTGAGAGGCCGGGCAAGTGTACGCAATGGCACAGACAAAAAAGGAAACGAGGCCAATAGTGGCACCATGACTGCGCAGGTGGGTTGGCCAAATTTCAGCGATGTAAACATATGCGGCGCAGTCGATTGTGCTCGCATAGAAGAAAATGAACAAGAAGAAGAAGGCAACTGCAGCATTGAGACCACTCTTGTCAGGGCTCCCAATGTAGTATTTCTCGAGTATTGCTTCGCAAATGAGCATAATAGCCGATAGGTAACCTCCGATTGCTACATTTTGTTAGGATATCTGGCTGGATCTTTCGGTAGGTAATGCTTGAAATCAAAACTGGTGCCTTTTCACGTACCAAGGAGCTTGACCCGACCGACCCTATCCATAAGCACGGCATTCAAAAAGGCCCCCAGGAGTGCGCAGACTGTCCAGGCCGCATCATCTAGATAGATGAATGCGATCCGTAAGACATCCTCGTGGCAATTCACAGACACGATGCCGCTTTCAACATTGGCCAAAAACTCTTTAGCGCTCATTGTATCAAAGTACGTGCAGCGGTAAGGGGAAAAAGTATGACCGGTCACTCTTGGCCTCGCCGATGGATAAACTCACGCCGACTTTCCCCAAATTGTGATACGATCAGGATTTCCACCAAATGCCTTCACATGCTTCTTCACCCAGCGCATAGCAGTGCGCTGGTCCCGAAGAGCAACATTGGTATTTCCCTCAGACCTGGCACAATGTCAAATAACTCACAAAACCTCAATCGAGCATCCATGGATGGTTTTGCATACCCTCACTTCCTCCGAGTCCAAAAATCCAAATGCCGACAAGCGATAATTGATCGAGATACCCAGCACAGGCTTGCCATTCACCGCACTCTGCTGAACAACATAGCTCATATTGTATCTGCCCACCCACAAAACAATGTCAGCCTCGCAATCGCGTAATAGATCAGCACGCTCTTCCATCAAACAACTCACCTAGGATCCGCGGTAGCCCCCTGAAACCACCAAAAACCCACAGCATAACCGGCAAATCCTCCTCCTCCTCCTCCCTGACATCTTTCGGCCGAATCACATTCAGATTCAGGCAATCCTTAATCAACCGGATCAACCCCATCGTCACCATTTTGATCGTATCTGACCCATACCCGGGGCAGTCATATCCATACTCAGTAGCATTGTAATGGACAGCGTTCGTGTAAGAGGCAAACCCCGTCGCAGAGAAGTCATAAACATCTAAGTTACTATCATTCGACGAGTAGTGCGATTTTAACTCTACAGGCGTGAAGCGGACTGGTTCGTCCGAATATTTGATGGCTAGGAACAGGTCCTGGTTGAATTCGGGGAGAGTGCGGCCCACGAAGATGGTCCTGGAGTTTTTATTGCTTGGGAAGAGTGTGGCTGCTGTGGGTTGAGATGATGCTTCTGGTTGTCTTGGAGTGAACGGGGCTGACCTGTATACCTACCGCTGTGGCCAATGTGAGCCACTGAGTTGGGCGGAGCATGGTGGTTGTCTGTGAATAGTCACGTCCCTATCTTTGGCGATGGTGGTTGAGGGATGGATTGAGATTTTTATGCTACACCGGGGTCGAGTGTAACTCCTCCGACTTGCTTTCTCTCGTGATAATAGGTTAGATTAACGGAGGAAGTATACATTCAGGATCAAGGTATGCTAAGGCAGAGGTAGCATAGCTAGTCCATTCAACCCCTCAATTACAGAATCGTTGAACTCTAGGAAACGGCTAGATAGCACAAAATGCAGTAAAACCAAGCTACCTAAGGCCGGGAAAAGAATTCGACATGAGAGTTTCGCAAAGCTACATTCAAGCTTTATTAGAATTTTCCAGCGCAGAGCAGTCGTGATGATCACGCTTATAGGTGGAAAATAAAACTGAAGCAATTCCAGGGCGAAATGGCGGGGGTCTGTTCCAAGGTATGGAGGAGACACGCATAGAATCTTGGAGTTCGGCGTAAAGGGTGCTCCAAAACGGAATCTTAGCGTTGAGACTATCGGCACTTTCTTGAGGAGATGAGAACTGTCTTAGGGGCCCCCATGTTGACATGCCAGCCTAGGTCGAAAGAGATGGTCGGGTTTTGTGGCTGAGTTGTGTGCTGCTCATTTCATAACACCAATTCAACAAGAGCCATCCTCCGACATTCATATCATGAGGCCTTCTGGGCGAATATACCACGTATGCACCAACATCAAGTCTGATTGTTTCGAGTTCTGCACAGCTTGTCGTGTGGCCTTCAATGGCGATACAATGAATACGCTGGAGAAAGTGAGAGCAAAGAGAGTATACGAGGCACACGAAGACTTCAGTATAATTCTATTTTACCATGTGTTTGACCCAAATGCCAACACAGCCGCGAGGTAACACCCTCATAATGTGACAAGAACCTGGTCCTGCTTTGTTTGACCAGGCCCAGTGGGAATAGAGAAGAGCAAAACATCAATCCGCTCATGAGAAAAGGAAAGAAGAGATTGGACATCGACACAAATAGAAAGAAAGGAAAAGAGCGAAAGAAAATGCACATCGCACAGACGCTCCATTATGTATGGTACCTCTGCGGCTCCGCCAATCACAAATCAATCGTCCTTCGCTCGTTCGCCGTATGTATTCGACCCTGGACCAAGGCCTGTCGCGCGAGACCTGCTCGTCGCCGACGTGGAGGCCCCGGTAACTCGATATGACGAGGAAGTCGAGCTTGTGCCGTGGACTTCCCGTCGGGACGGACCTCCTACAACGTTGGGCGACCGCCGACCTTCAGATGCATCATCCAGCTCAATCAGATCGCCAATGCCCCACAATCCACGTCCTCGACCGGTGGCCGGTTGGTTAGAAGACCCTTGTTGAAGCTCGCTGATTCCAGCCTTGGTGCGAGTCGCGACCTTGCGGATCCATCCCTCGACCGCCCCACCAATATTTTCTAGGCCCGTGGACGCATTAGATGTCACCGTGGATTCGGATCCAAAGGATGATCTTCGAAGATTCTCTGGCAAGGGAGGAGGGACCAGATTGGGCATGTGCTGCGAGAAGAACTTGCTCAAGCCGTCTAGGGCAGGTCCGGGTGCAGTAGAAGTTTGATCGAGGGTACCCACGCCGGTACCCACCAAGTGGATACTGCTGCGCTGGCGACGATGCTGGGGACGAATTATCTTCGACTGCCCTGCACGAGGCCTAGACCGGGGAAGGACACCATCCATCGGGTTGATTTGCGGCGACGTGACCGGCGATGGGGTCCTGGTGGGCTCGAGAGAGGAGTCGCCCGAAAGAGGCTCTGCATCGGTATAGGACACGGATTTTCGGCGCGTACGTGGGAAAAAGCCTAAGGCCCTTCGCGGGACTCGGCCAATCTGTACCGCGGACGGAAATCCGTCGATATTTACCCAGGACTCATGTTTCCAAATCTGATTGCTGTCGGTGTCGGCAGTTCCAGGAGCTTTCTGACTTGACGATGAGCCATTCGTGATAACGGTGGCAGGCGTGATAGAACTGCCGCTGGCGTCTTCAGAGTCAAGCGCCAGAAGATCTACTTCTGGGGCCGGAATTGGCCTGCCCTTGACGCTGCATGCATCGACTGGCAGTAACACCGTCTTTCTGCTTTGAATGTTGTCATTGGGCCAGAAGCCGTTCGCTTTTCGGAATATCGCAGGCTGGCATCCGTATTTAATGGTCACTCCCGTGATGCTGTCTGTCGCCTGGACAGGATGAATGTATGCGAGAGCATCCTCGTCTTGCTCCGGGTCAGGTGGCTGGTCAAAATAGTCGCCGGAGTCGCGTCGTTTATAGCGACAAGCACCGTTGGTGATCGAATCAGAATCTGCAAGTAAAAGCGCCTCTCGTTTCTTCGCCTGGACTAAAGCGTGACGCTCCTCCTTGGTTCCAGTTCCAATTTCTGGAGTATTCGGCGCCGAAGGACCCCATGCGGCCGGAGTGGACCGCGGAATACTTCGAAAGTATACGTCGGATCGCGATGGTTTCCTCCTCGAGTGTCCCTTTGTTGCATGATTTGTCGTGCTCCGGCCGGCGTCGCTACCGAGCACCGACGACGCCAGGCTCTGGAGAGAGGACCACGACGAGTCTAGAAAGTCTGCAGCCCCTCGAGAAGACGAGGCTTTCGATGTCCCATTCCAACCCAAGGAAAACCCTTCGTTATGACCGCGATTGCTTAGCTGCGTGACACGGGAGGGGTGTTTCATGGGCAGCGGCGAGGTTCCACGGGACGACAGCGGCGAGGGGGTAGCACCGCGAGATCGTGTCGTGCCAACATCGGCTGAGAGGTTTGTAGAAAGACCCGACGTAATGATTTGCGAATCCTGGTAGGAATAGTTGCTGTTCTTGGTGCCGGTATCTTCATCTTCATCGTCGATGAAGGAGACAAGTCGGCGAGGGCGCGATCGGACCGCGGAGGTGGAGGTGGTGCCCGCGCTGACAGTGTTGGAGCTCAGGGAAGCATTGACGAAGCTATTTTGGGAACTCATTCCTGTCAGTACGGTCTTGTGGAAGTTCTCTTCCAAAGACAAGACTCAAAGACTCCGTTCGGAGTTGTGGGTGTTGCCAAGGCACTGATTGCCATCAGTGGTCCCCTAGGAGAGACCCATTCGTCATCCACCGGCCGTGTCGCATTCGTGGCCTCAGCGCTGAGACGAGACAATGGAAGAGATCATGAACTTGAGCCACAACCGCCTGGACCTGGTATAGATAGAATGCGTTTCGCCCAGGTGAGTGGTAGACCGCGGAGTAAAAGTGCTTGCCCAAGGATGCGATGCGATAGGAGGCAGTGCCACTGTGAAAGCGTGGAGGTGGTGGGTGACGATAACGACCCACTCGCAAGGGACGCCACGGGCACCAGCTCAACGAATATGGGGAAAGACGGGGAGAAACTCGGGCGCCAGCAATCGCAACTTTGACGGAAGTAAGGCAAGGAGTTTCTGTACAAGGAGGAGGGAATGTAGAAACTGGCGTCGGTAGGGGAGCGGGTGGGTTTTCGGGAGGCGCTTGCTGGATGATCGGCAGGTGACTTCGCCGCTTGGTCAAGTAGCAGTACGTCCCATTTCCCGAGCGCTATTATGAGCAGGTCGGTAGCTGTACTTGCCAGGAGGGTCAGCCAGCGTTTATCTCAAGATATTAAAAATAATAAATCTGGATTCGGATCAAACTCGGCAGCGACGATGTATATTATATTGCACTCTGAATTCCAACAAATTGTACATGAAACCCGCCGGACCAAGTCTATGAACAAATCAAACCTGGCCCCAGCCAGACACCGCGTAACCCACAGTCATGAAAAGTAGGGAGATCAAATAGATTGGACATGTACACCATTCAGAACAATCGATAGCCAATATTGAACCAAATCCACAGGCCAGTCCAGTCCAGCTGCGTAGAATAACACATGCAAGAAGGAAATAAAAAGCAAATGGGCCTCTAGATAAACAGTCAAGATATGAAGAAAAGATCCTTCAAGGTCACTCTGGGGCCTCAACCATCACAGACGGGCGCGCGTCAGTCTCCGAGGCGGCCTCGTCCTCGGTGGTCCAATCCCCATCTTCTTTCTCAATGACCTTACCCGTAGGAGTAGTGGGCGCTTGAGAAGGCTGTGGCATGACCCTCACGCCGCCAGCGCGGGAAAAGAAGTCTTCTGTGCGGAGACCGCGAACTTCCTGAGGATCGACAGCTGTTATTTGGAGACCGTCGGCCTTCTTCTGTCGGATCAACTCTCGTACGGGGGCCATAGCAGCGTCTCGACAGGCCTCCTTGATGTCACTACCGGACATGCCGGCCATGGACTTGACCAAATAGTGAAGGTCGAAGTTTTCCCGGTCAACCTTGGTATCCTTGAGGATCAGGCTGAGAATTCGGAGTCGCTGCTGAGCAGGAGGGAGTGTGACGGGGAACTTTTTGGGCATTCGCCGGAGAATAGCCTCGTCAATATCCTGCATGCGGTTGGTGGCTCCAAGAACAACAATGCGTTGAGGCTCGCCCGTCGAATTGGCCGAGGTGAGACCATCCCAATGTGTCATGAACTCCGCTTTCACCATGCCGCTTGCCTCGTGTTCGCCACTCCTCCGAGTTCCCAGGACTGCATCAATCTCATCAATGAAGACAATCGCGGGTTGAAGCTTGCGTGCGAGAGAAAAGACCGCGTTGACCAGCTTATTCGAATCACCGTACCACTTCTCCGTCAAAGTCGAGATGTGTAGGTTGATGAAACAAGCGCCACTCTCGGATGCCAGTGCCTTTGCAAGCATGGTTTTTCCGCAGCCAGGTGGGCCATACAAGAGAACACCGGATGGTGCAGTCAGAAGAGACGATGTCGACGAGTAAAGATGAGGCATTGTCAAAGGGTATATCACCGATTCCTTCAACTCTTCAATGATATGATCAAGACCTCCAATATCCTCGAATGACACATTGATATCTTCAGGCGCCACAACGTCCATCGCAACAGCTTGTTCATATTGATTTAGGGTCAGCTCGCCTCGGCGTTGGCGGCGGCCCTTCTTGGTACTTCCTCGGTTCGTTTCATCATCGGAATCACCTCCGCCATCTAGTCGGCGCAGAATGGCTGCTGACTTCTGTCGCTGCTCCTCCTTCTTCTGGCTCTCTGGGTCAAAGTCGAGGCGCGATAGGAGATATCGGATGAGGAAGTATGCCGAGGCCGACTACCACACAAGAAGTCAGACACATTAGGCTCTAAATCTTAGAGACCGAGACCATAAGACTTACCGTGCCGGCAACCATCACCAGCTCTTGCAGGAAGCTCTGCCATCGACGGCCACCTGCTGATGCCATGACGACAGCGGTGTGGATACCAAGGGGTGAGAGGGGGCGAAGGCTTGAAATGCCGAATTCTTCAAGATATTTTGTCGGCAGAGAGTAAGACAAAGAGGAGGAATGCGATCCCGATTCCGAGGACGTGGAAACTCAGTCGCAAGCGATCCCCGAGATTTGGCTCAGGCATCAGGGCAGTTGTGGCGCGGATGATCCTGTGGCTCGGAATGTCACATGTCACATGTCTACCGCTGGGCGGAGAGTTGTTGATATTCGCGGCGCGTCTCCCCAGGCCCGAAGCCGCCCACATCGGACGAAAACCAAGGTCCGAATTGCACCATGCCGAAACGCAAAGCCCCCTCAAAACTTTCCGGTCTCGTTGGCTCAGACGATGAGGATTTAATGCAACTCACTGAACATGAGACCGTCCCCTCCCACGAACCTCAGGAGGAGCCACCAGCAAAGAAACGCAGAGGCCGACCACGTACATCCGGCGAAGACGCGACTGTGATCAAAGCCTCCGCTCCAGTGAAACGACAAGCACGCACTGGAACATCACAAGAGGAAGAAGCGCCAGCACCCAAGAAGGCGCCTGGTCGGCGTGGGCGACCGCGCGGGAGCGAAAACACCTCGGAAAACGCCGTGTCAAATGCGCGTTTGGCCGTGGCACAAGAGCCTGCCAACGAAGAGACAGATAATCAGGAGAATGAGGACATTTTAGGACCTAAGGGAGATACGACCGCAAAGACCACAAGAGCCAGCAGGTCTACGACGACAGCAACCCGTGGACGAGGTAGAGGTCGCGGGGCAAGCATCCCCAGGCCGGTTCAAACAGATGGAGAGTTTGAGTACACACCAACCCGTGCCGTGCCACAACAAAGGACATCCGAAGTCAGCGAGACGCAACAGAACGATGGACCGGCCGATGAATTTGTAGATGAGTCAGTGCTTGAGAACGGCCTGCAACATGCTTCCTATGCGCCATCATCCGTGGTCAAGACTGCTAGGGCGCGACTAGCCACATTGAAGAGCAATCGCGACACCTCCCCTAGTAAGCGCAAGTCTGGCGCGGCTATTGATCATGGTGGAGATCCAGACTTGAGACGTAAGATTGGCGAGATCACCAAAAAACATGATGCGCTAGAGTCGAAATATCGCAACCTACGCGAAATTGGCATCGTAGAGGCCAACACAAACATGGAGAAGCTACGTAAGCAATGTGAGAATATCACTAAAGGTATGTTCTACCCGCACTCAAGATGAGAATCGTATTGACTAACTGACTTCTGATAGCATCCAATGAACTCATTGCGTCACTTCGATCCGAGCTGGAAGCGCAGCGAACCTTGGGCTCGCAGAGCCGCACATTGCAAAAGCAACTGAACGAGCGGGATGCAGAAATGGCAAAGCTCAAGACTCAGGCAAACGAGGCGCGCTCTCAACTCGCATCCTCGCAATCTGAGATCAAAGCCCTGCAGACAAAGCTTGCCGCCGCACGCAACACAGCCGCCAGCTTCGAGGCAAACAAGGTGCCGGGGAGTGCCATCAAGGGCGGTGCCGCCAACCGGGCCACTGCAGCTGCTACTGCCGAAGCGGCGCAGGTAGCTCAGCTTGCGCAATTGAAGGAGGATCTCTATACGGATCTTACCGGGTTGATCATCCGTGATGTCAAAAACCGCGAGACGGATCATCTCTACGATTGCATTCAGACCGGTGTCAATGGGAGTGAGTCCACTCCCCCCCAGCGATCTACTCGTTCATGTCTAACCAAGTTGTAGCACTTCATTTCAAATTGGCAATCCCCAAGGTAGCTAGCTCGGAGTATGAGCAGGCTGAATTCCAGTACCTACCGCTATTGGATGCCAGCCGTGATCGGGAGCTTGTCAATATTTTGCCCGACTTCTTGACTGTTGATATCACTTTCAAGCGAGAGCAGGCCTCCAAATTCTATACACGAGTGATTGACGCCCTTACTAAACGGCGGACTAGCACATCATGATGGCGTTTATATTATCTCCGGGGGTCATATAGGCAGTTTAATGTGGAATACCACATTTTCTGTGGGCTAAATATCTGTTGTCTGTTCTGCTGCTCTGCATAGCTATGATGTTACCAATGATAGCATGTATTTTGGTATCTTCTAACAGAGCAAGTGGATGGGTCACCTTGGCTGATATACTTCACTGATATCATGCCGGGATCTCACAGCCTGTACATGTGGAAAGAGTCACTTGCTCCAGGTAAGGTAGTGCTATTATGTAGGGATTTGGCCAAGAGACTCCCGGTCTCTAAGTAGCCAAATTTTCCATACCAATTTATGATACTGTCAAACATTGTGATACTACTACTGTCAACAACTGAACCTCGATATCCATGGAAAGGAAAGCAGCAAGTGGGTCATGTCACTGTTCTGCCGTGCACGATTCCAAGCCCGTGATTGGCTCTCACCGCCCCCCGTCCGCAAGTTCCCCGATACGTTTCCAGCAAAGTGGTGTTGCTGGTCGATTACTACGCTGCTTAGGAGATGTCGACCTCCTTTTGATTGTCTTTCATACCTTCGTTTTTCTTCTCAGCAGGGGTCCGTTGACACTCCTTTGCCAGTCCTCATTTCCAATTGAAACTGGACCTGCTGTGAGAAGAGAGGATCATGGCGCGTCTCGGCCGCGTTGGGTTCCTCGCCCTCGCGGTGGTTTTCCACCTGATCTATACATATTCAATCTTTGACATCTATTTCGTGAGCCCAATTGTGAGTGGTATGCGCTCATATGGTGTCGAACGGCCTGCTGGAACCGATGCTCCCGCGCAACGACTCGTCCTCTTTGTCGCCGATGGCCTCCGCGCCGACAAGGCCTTCCAGGCATTCCCTGATCCGTCTCCTGATGCTCTCGCTGAGCCCTCCGATGATTTGATTCGCTTGGCACCGTTTATTCGATCTCGAGTTCTTACACATGGAACCTTCGGCGTCTCTCACACTCGTGTCCCCACCGAATCGCGACCCGGTCATGTTGCCCTCATCGCGGGCTTGTACGAAGATGTCTCGGCAGTCACGACGGGATGGAAGTTGAACCCTGTTGACTTTGACAGCGTCTTCAATCGCAGTCGGCATACTTGGAGCTGGGGCAGCCCGGATATTCTGCCAATGTTCAAGGAGGGAGCGGAACCCGGCCGTGTTGATGCGGAGATGTATGCGGAGGAAGAGGAGAACTTCAGCCAGGACGCGACTCATCTGGATACTTGGGTGTTTTCGAAAGTCCAGGGGCTCTTCGAGTCTGCCAAGAGTGACCCTGAGCTTGACCGGAAACTGCGTGAAGATAAATTGGTCTTCTTCCTTCATCTGCTGGGTCTGGATACCACCGGTCACGCGTTCAGGCCGTATTCCAAGGAATACCTCAACAACATCAAAATTGTGGACAAGGGCATTGAGGCGGTCACCAAGCTGGTTGAAGACTTTTACGGTGATGATAAGACCGCATTCGTTTTCACTGCGGACCATGGTATGAACGACATGGGCAGTCACGGAGACGGTCATCCCGACAACACGCGCACTCCCTTGGTTGTGTGGGGATCTGGGGTTGCGCAGCCCCAGATTACCATGGACGGTATTGCCCCTGGTCATGAGGATGGCTTCTCGTCGGATTGGGGATTCGACCAAATCCACCGACATGACGTTGCACAGGCCGATGTTGCGGCTCTCATGGCGTACCTAGTTGGCGTTGACTATCCCGTCAACTCGGTTGGCCAGCTTCCATTGGACTTTATTGATGCCAGCCCAGAAGAGAAGGCACAAGCCGCGCTTGCCAATACCCGGGCCGTGCTTGAAATGTATCGGGTCAAGGAAGAGCAGAAGAGGAATGCGCTGCTCCGCTACGTGCCCTTTGAGCCACTCTCTGGTGATGGCGAAACTTCAATTGAAGGCCGTTTCGCAAACTTGGAGGCGCTCATTTCAAATGGGGCTTACGAGGATGCCATCACTTTGTCTTCTGAATTGCTGGTTGTCGGTCTCGAAGGTCTCCGCTACTTGCAAACATATGACTGGCTATTCCTGCGCACAATTGTTTCTCTGGGCTACTTGGGCTGGATTGCCTATGCCTTGACCACAGTCATCGACTTACACGTCTTGCATGGGACGGCCGATTCGCACCGAACGACCGCCAGCATTTCATTCTTTTCATCAATATTAGTTGCCTTGTTCTCAGTCTTCTCTTACCAGGGCGCCTCCTGGCGATATTACTTCTACGCCTTCTTCCCAGTCTACTTCTGGGAGGAAGTCTTTGCTCGCCGCAAGGCGCTGGTTGCTGGCCGACAGATTCTTCTCGGACATGTATACTCGTTTTCCGGCTACCTGACCTTTGGCCTGCAGGCGCTAGCATTCCTTGGCGTTCTCGAAGCACTGGTATGTTTGGATCTTGTCGTCTGTTTAACATGGCTGACTTTCGCTATGCAGGTTCAATCCTACTTCCATCGTGAGATTTTCACCGTCGGATTCGCCTTGGGTGCCCTCTGGCCTGTTGTTTATGGCTTTGGGTTTATTCGTAACCATGTTTTCCTCACTGCTACTTGGGCCTTGGGGTGCACTTTAATGAGTACCTTTACTCTTCTCCCTGTTCTCAAAGTAGAGAATCTTGACACTATGTGAGTATATTCTATTCTTGGGGAAAGACTTGGCAGGCTCTAATTTTGCTGCAGCACGTATGGTGGTCTCATTATGTTTTTCACTGGTATCCTATATCTCCTGTTCGAAGATGCCATCCTTGAACACGGCGGTAGTGTCGCAAAGGGCTCAAAATCCACTACTGTTGGCTCAAGAGTCATCGTGGGTGTGCAGGTACAACCCGTTGTCTTTCTGACCCATTGATGTGCGCTTACCAAGGCTTATTTAGGTTGGCATGGTGCTTCTTGCATTGATCGTGACTCGCTCCAGTGTGATGTCTCTCCAAGCTCGCGAGGGCTTGCCTGTTGGCAATCAAGTAGTGGGCTGGTTTGTGCTGGGCAAGTCCTCCTCAATCTCCTTGTCGCCTTTCATATCTAATTCTTGTTGATTAGTGGCCTCGCTCTCTTTGCCTTTCTTCCACCGATTCTATCCCAATAACAACTACCTCCACCGCCTCATGGTCATTTTCCTGACCTTCTCACCCACATTTATCATTCTCACCATCTCGTGGGAAGGACTGTTCTATTTCGTGTTCTGCATGACCCTCGTAACATGGGTCCGTCTCGAACACGCTATCTACGTTCATACTGCGGGTCCAAAAACTGTTAAATCGGGAGAGCCAACTACCAACGGCTCGCCACCTTCAAAAGCTGCTCAGACCAGCACTACCACTGTTGACGGACAAACCTACAGCTACCGTGCCTTGACTCTTTCGGATACCCGTGTCGCGCTCTTCTTCTTTTTCCTCCTTCAATCGGGTTTCTTCAGCACTGGAAACGTCGCCTCCATCTCCACCTTCTCCCTAGACAGTGTTCGCCGTCTTATTCCCATCTTTGACCCCTTCGCCCAGGGCGCCCTTCTCCTCTTGCAAATCCTTATCCCCTTCGCCATCATCAGCGCCAACCTGGGCATTCTCAACCGACGCCTTGAGGTCGCACCAAGCGCCCTGTTCATGGTTGTCATGTCCATTTCGGACGTGATGACCCTGAACTTCTTCTACATGGTGCGCGACGAGGGCTCCTGGCTGGACATTGGCATGACCATCAGTCACTTCTGTATTGCTAGTGCTCTCTGCACTTTCGTCGCTGGTCTGGAGTTCCTTAGCGAGCAGTTCGTCAGTGGGGTTGACTTTAGCGATGCTGCTCAGAAGCTGGGGTCTGCTGTTGTGCAGGCTGTGAGCGAGTCTGCTCAGTGTGGCCATGAGGAAGACAAGGCCCAGCAATGAGCCATTGCTGTTGATTCTATGTACTTTTACCCCCGGCTATTCCGGCTTAATTTTGCGAATATAGAACGGTTGCTATGCATACTAATACGACTAGAAACCCTAGATCAACATTTATGCCAGTAAGCCTACTCTCCAGTAGTTCAATTAGCACTTCAGTAGCGACCAACTTCGCTGAATATAGCATAACTCTCCGCAGACTGAGTCATCGGTATGAGAAGAAAGTTGAACGGTGGAATGCTGGGGGAACTCAAAACAACAATAAGTATACTGGATCATGTGACTGGAATGTATATCCCAAACGAGACTAGCGGATGACGAAATCGCTGCGGGCTACGATTCGCCAATCAACAGCCCGCCTGAGCGGAGTCATCGCAACTGAGAGCAATTGGATTGTCCGGGGGAAAAGAAGGGCTGCTTGCTCGACGACATTTTTCTCCGACTCATTCCTGTTTTCACTCCCTTCTCTCATCCATTGCGCCCGGTAGACTGCTTCTTTCACCTTCGGATCCATTGCTCGACCTTCCTCACATACGCATCTTCCCGTTACTCCCCTCCTCTCTATCCGCCTCTTTCTCTGCCCCGCTAGCGATGTCGGCATCAGGATCCGGAGCACCCAACGGTGGCTCGGGGTCGGCGAGCTCCACGAAGAAGGCATACCCCCATGTTGATTTGCAGGGCAATAACCTGCCCCCTTCGCCAGCTCCCTCTAGCCCGCACGCCGGCCGTCGGTACAATATTGCCACCGAGTTGGTTTTCACTGAGGGCAATGACCAGTACAATGCCAGCAGCGTGCCAATCTATCAGGTAGGATTGCACCATCACCGGATGAATGAGGCAATCACAAATTTGAAGAAGTTCAAATACTAATTTCTTTTTCAAAATAGAGCGCTACCTTCAAGCAGACCTCTGGCAGCGGCGGCGGAGAGTATGACTACACTCGATCCGGCAACCCAACTCGCACCCACCTCGAGCGGCACCTGGCCAAGATTATGTCCGCACAGCGCGCGCTCGTCGTATCATCTGGTATGGCTGCGTTGGATGTGATCACTCGCCTCCTCCGTCCTGGCGACGAGGTGGTGACCGGCGACGATCTCTACGGCGGTTCTCACCGGCTCCTCAAATATCTCTCTACCAACGGTGGCATTATCGTGCACCACGTCGACACCACCAGCCCGGAGAAGGTTTTGGAAGTGCTGAACTCCAACACGGCCATGGTTCTACTCGAAACCCCCACCAACCCGCTGATCAAGATCGTCGACATTGCCCAGATTGCCACGGCCGCCCACGAGGCGAATCCCAACTGCCTGGTTTCCGTCGATAACACCATGATGTCTCCCCTTTTGTTGAACCCTCTTGACCTGGGCGCGGATATCGTCTACGAGAGTGGTACTAAGTACTTGTCTGGCCACCACGACCTGATGGCCGGTGTGATTGCTGTGAACGACCTCGCCCTCGGCGAGCGTCTGTACTTCCCCATCAACGCCTCGGGCTGTGGCTTGTCGCCGTTCGACTCATGGCTGCTGTTGCGCGGCATCAAGACACTGAAGGTTCGCATGGACCAACAGCAGAGCAACGCCCAGCGCATCGCCGAGTTCCTCGAGTCGCACGGCTTCAAGGTGCGGTACCCGGGTCTGCGGTCGCACCCGCAGTACGAGTTGCACAACTCGATGGCTCGCGGCGCCGGAGCAGTGCTTTCGTTCGAGACGGGCGATGTCAACGTCAGCGAGCGCATTGTTGAGAGTGCTAAGATCTGGGCTATCAGTGTCAGCTTTGGCTGTGTGAACAGTCTGATCAGTATGCCCTGCCGGATGAGCCATGCCAGCATTGACGCGAAGACGCGGGCGGAACGCGCTATGCCGGAGGACTTGATCCGTCTTTGTGTGGGTATTGAGGATGTGGATGATTTGATTGAGGACATGCAGCGAGCAGTAAGTAGTTCCCAGAGGAGAAGATCGGAAACATCTTCAGCTAACATTCACTTCTCTCACAGCTTGTGGAAGCCGGTGCTGTGAAGGTCACGTTGGACGGCATCCAAGCAGCTTAGGTTGAGTCCTCATAGTTTTCTTTTGTTTGCACTTGGGTTTTGGAATCATACCATTGTGTATAAGGGCGTTTTATCTGGGGGGTTTAATAAAATATCATGAGCATATATCCACACCAATCTTCGGTCTTCTGGACTTGTACGACCCAACTCCTCCGTAGTCTGGTGAGTGTTTATCCGACCAACCAAACAATCGGGCCCGGCACGGGGCCGGCATCGGAGAGAGTGCGCCCGGGCCATTCTCGTCCGCTGCAAGTGCATCCTGGCCGGCCTGAAAGATTACCTGGTGAGTTTCCCCAGCTCGTCTTGGTAATTGAATCCTTTTCATTCGGCTCTGTACTCGCCGTCGTGTTTTCTTTGGGGGTTTTTGTGTGTTTGGACATAGTACATTGCATCGTCCCCTTTTCATGCGCCACGCCTCGGCATCTCCCTCGCTCTCCGATCCCGCATTCTCCATATGAGTATGACTCGCGATGCAGTCGCGCAGGATGCTTCTTTTGCCATGGCCACGGTCTCAGAACGCCCTGGTGCGCGCCCAACACCGCCAACAGTAAGCCCAAAGGTAGCTACAGCTCCAGTGGTAGCGTCTTCATGGAACACCAAGGACTTGGGCTTGCGACTCAGCGTGGATGTCGTCAGCGCGGCTTCTGCTGGCGCGCTGACATGCCCACTGATCACGATCATTGATCGGTGAGTTGGCTACTTTACCAGCGAGCAATACTCCATATATAACTCGAAAACTTGGGCGCTAAATCTTTTTTTTTTCTCTACAGCGCCATTATTGAAAAAGCATCCAAAGGCTTTCCCATTCGCCAAACAATCACCAACTGTCTCAAGTCCATGATCACCAAGCCAACCGGTTTCTTCTTCGGCACACCCTTCCTCCTCATCTATACACTGTACACCGCAACATATCTCACCGCAAATGCAATCGACACTGTTACCTCCACCCTCCGCAATCAATCCTACTCAACCGTAACCCCAGGCCCGGCTAAATTCATCACCACAACAGCCGTCAACATGGCCATCTGCGTATACAAAGACGCACGCTTCGCAAAGATCTTCGGCGCCTCGCCTCCTCCAACACAATCTGCCTCGCCATTAAAATCACATTCACATTTGCAAAAACAAGCATACTCCACCGCCTCAATTCCACGCACCACACTCCGCCATCCAATCCCCGCACAACCCATCGCGGCACCTACAATCCCCAAAGTCTCGTACTCTCTCTTCTGTCTCCGCGACAGCGTCACAATCTTCGCCTCATTCAACGTCCCCACACTCATCGCACCTTCAATACCGGACTTTATCGCCTCAACCCCAAGTATGAAGGCTGCCACAGCGCAATTCGCTTGTCCAGCGCTCATGCAATTCTTCAGTACTCCGATGCACTTGCTCGGTCTGGATCTGTATAACAGACAGCCACCGGGTGGCCTGCCGTGGGCGGATCGCGTGGCGCGGATTCGGAGAGATTACATCTCCAGCAGTTTCGCGCGCATGGGTAAGATTGTGCCTGCTTATGGTGTGGGTGGTGTTGTCAATGTGAGGATGAGAGCTACCTTGATGGAGAAGTTGGAGATGAAGACTCAGTGATGGGATGGGATGCTGTGATGCAGTTCCGTTCATGACTGGGTTTGTTGTCATGGGTTGTCGGGGTTGATGACCTGATGACTGGTGGCTTTTTTTACTTCTGGCCGTTTTCGAGGTGATCATATCCTCGATTTACTCTCCACTCTACCTTCACTTATTTCTGGGACTTGGGCTTGGGATTCCGGCGTTTAGAGATTCTTTGAGGCTTTGTAATCTTCTGTTGGGGACATATTCTGCATCTTCTCATCATCTGGGCATGGCGCTACTGGGTTGTTTTTTCTCATTTGTGTCATCATTTTTCTGTGATACTTGACGACTCTAGATTGTGTGATACATTTCGGATCTGGTTTATTGGCTGGGGTTTTGGAAGGTCAATTTTCTGCCTTATTACTTAATAGACGGCAATAATTAGTTAACTCACTCTCAACTTGGTTATCTAACTCTGGCATTTCTCGTGTAGGGTTTTCAAAATTACCATTGCACCCATTTAATCGCGCAAGAGACACATCCATTTGTTTGAGGTATATGAGGGAAGCTAGACAAAATTAGGTTCGAAGGCCCCATTTTAATCAATCTAACTAGCGTGACCTATTTAGTAGCATCGCTCTTGGCGTTTTGGGCCAAAAGTACGTCCATGCAGAGCGAATTTCCTTGTCTTCAGGCACTCGCCATCTAACAAATCTTATCAGATACCTAATCAATCCCAAAGATCCTCTTTGTAAATGCTCTTCATGCTGTGTTATTCTTCCTATTCTCACTCATAAGAGCTCAAGTAGTTGTACGTCAGTCCTGGGCCTGTGCTGACCCTTTCGGCATGGCGTGTCTCAGTCCTCAACCTTGACCGGGCTCTCGGAATTCCGATAAGTTAATTGCTCGCAATCATGCAGGGGGACTAAACTTTAGGTTTGTTCACGAGGATCCTGCTAAGGTTAGTCAACACATAGCTAGGCAACTTAACTACTTAACGTAGGCCGTTTCTTCCAGTGCTAAGATTGACTTTAGTCACTGTCCCTGTTTGTTTCACGACAGAGCCAAAGACCCGATTAGATCCTCATCCAAAGCCGTATTCCAATTGACTGTGCAAATAAATCGAGATAGCATTACTGAAAATATTTAAATAGATCTCCATTTTGCCACGCCGCCAAGGTCATCCTGTCAGGCACCGACAATCTCGACAAAATTTGATCTGCGCCAAGACGGAAACCCTAAAAGGCTATTCTAAAACAAGACCCATGATCCGCCTCGATTCGGGCTTGGAAACACCGATCTTTTCGTCCGACCTCAGATTTGTCAGACTTCCAAGGCTCACAGGTATGTCAGCTAACATCAAGAGACGGAATCGTGCCGCACTTGTCCACGCTGTGTTTGTAATGTACGCCAAGGGAACCAAGTATAGGCTTCGTGGCCAGGAGATGCCTAGTTGAATGAGAGCAAGGAGCAAGAGTATAAGTACGGGGAGGTCGTGGTTATGATTCTCCTTGTATCACAGTATCAATTTGACTCTTATCATCAACCTGCCATTCTCGCTTGCAATCCATGACCATGAGGGTGCTTCAAGCCCTGGCTTTTGTGCCCGGCGTTCTGGCGGCTGCAATTTCATCTGTCCCCATTGATACTAGAAGCCTGTCCGATATCTACTCCGCTGCGCAGAAGGAGAACGGTATTCTTCGCGTGGTCCACGGTGGAGATGGTATGAACCTCAGACCTCTCATATTAGGAGGTCCTTTCAAGGTTACTGACCTTCAATTCTGCAGAACGAAACCAAGCCGACGCCTTGTTCAACGCATTCGCCGCGAAATTCCCCAAGGTGAAGGTTAACCACACGGTCGATCTTTCCAAGTACCTCGACGGCCGAATCAATCAAGCCTTCCAGCAGGGTGAATTGTTTGCGGACATGGCCATTCTCCAGACGCTGCAGGACTATGATGCCTGGGAAGAGCAGGGAGTGCTGCTGAATTACAAGCCCCCCTCATTTGATAAGATCTGGCCCAGCTTGACCAGTGCAAATGGTGCCTATCTTGGTGTGTTTGCTGGTATGTCGTTCGTCATCTTCTTTTTTTTCCCCGTTCTCGAAACTCCAAGACTGAGTCATGGGTTCAAAATATAGCTAGCTTCGGCCCCTTCGTCTTCAACTCCACCTCAATCCCAGCAACAGACATCCCGAAGTCCTACACGGACATTCTCCACCCAAAATGGAAAGGTAAAATCATCCTAACCTATCCAAACGACGACGACGCAGTCCTCTACCTCTTCAAACTCATAATCCAACGACACGGCTGGCCCTGGCTCGACGCCCTCCTCGCCCAAGACATCCAATGGGTCCGCGGCACAGCCACCCCCGCAGAAATAATGCTGCGCAACACCAGTCGCACGCTCTCATTCACAACCTATCCCCCCGCCGAAGGTTGGGTCAGCGCGCCGCCCGTGTCGGACCGCTACATGAGCTGGACGCAGACCAGCGCGATCTTTAGGGATACTAAGATGCCCGAGACGGCGAAGTTGTTGCAAGCGTATATGATTTCGGAGGAGTATCAGCGTTTGTTGGGGGGGCCGTCTGTGAGGAGGGATTTGGGGAATGGTAGTATTTGGGATGTGGAGAATACGGATTATACGAGTTTCCATCAGTTTATGGAGGATCGGAGTATGGTTGAGCAATGGCGGTTTTTGTTGGAGGATAAGATTGGGAGTACGCAGGGGTTGAGTCCGCTTATTGATAATATTGGCTGAAAGGGGGAGGGAGAGAGTTTTGGGAAGTTGCTTGGAGCTTCTCGAGAGGATTATCGTTGTAAATAAGATAGTGATATCTGCTATGTCAGATAAATCATGAGCATCACATCGTCGGTCAAGAAAAGGTACAAGAGCCCAGTCACAAAAGACACAAACCACGTAGCGCGTTTCAACAAAGATTAGGCACGATAGGTAGAGCGAGAAGAGAGGGAGGGCAGGCATCAGGCATGAAGATCATGGGAGAGCGAGAGCAACATAACAGTCTTGGAACCGTAGCCAAGTGAAGCCAGAATTCTGGATCGTAACATGAACCACCAAAGAAAATAATTTGATGCAAAACAGCTAATATCAATAGGAGATTACTAAATTGACCAACTCCCCCGGCCCCTTTTCGGCGGGCATATGCTGATTCCCCTTCTGCCTGAACTCCCCTAGTATCCTCTTTCGACTACTCTTTCGACTACTCTTTCGACTACTCTTTCGACTATCCCTTCGAATAGTACACTACTTTAGTTCTTATAGTTCAGTATCCTTCTTTATGTACATAGGCTATATATCCTTGAATGATATAGATAACCTTATACTATATAAGTAGACGAATAAACGAGGTGAAGTGTGACTGGAGCTGTTAGGAATCAGGTTTTCTATCTTATATTATCAATTATTTCTATCTTGATGCCTGACTTCCTGGAATTCAGGCATTGAGTATCTTTCGGCATAGGTTCCCAGGCAAGAGGGTGGTCAAAATATGCAGAAGGGGGATCAATTTAGTAATCCCCTATCAATATCCAGATCTAGCAAGTTAGACAGTACTAGCATTCTTCATCGCTCCCTCGTCCGGAAGCACACCGTACACCTTAATTACTTCCCAATGCGGATGCAGATGAAGCTTTGAATGCAATCCAATGCACTTTGGATTATCCTTTCAGCTTTGTGTCTCAGGAATGGTGGAGAAAGTGACTCACCATAGAACTAAGGCCAGTATAACGATAACACCCAAAGACCGACTACTCGTGCTATGCGACTTTATCGGCACTCGGCACGCCTATCGTACATAGGTAACAAATTAGTTTCTTTTATTTAATTCAATGTGGTTATCTTGCAGGTGTCCTATATGTAGAAAAAGGGCTGGGGTGAGCGAAGAGCTAGGAAAAAGATCCCGCCAGATAAGCTTCAACTTCTCCTTTGCACAACCTCTGTGTTCTTGAACCGGCTTTGTACATTGCTGATTATCGCAGCGCAAAAGAATGTTCTATTTCACATCTTCACAGCTCAACCTTCAATAACTTCTCGAACTCTCATAACGGTCTGCCAGCATCTCAAGATCTTCAGGCTTTTGATAACCCTGTCCACCCAGCAAGTCACTCGGATGCAAAACAACAAGAGCGACGCAACAAGCAAGCATCAACAAAGCGTCAAAGACATAAACAAACACTTCCTTACTTTGAAAGTAGCTATCGCTTCCCTGTGCATATTCAAATACTCGGTAGATTGAACGAACCATGATCAGGCAACTGACAGTATACAAGACGTGCATACACCGAGCCCAGGGGATTTGGCTTCCACTCACGTAATTCATGGACGAAACAAGCATTCGACGATGAAAAATGACCGAAGCAATGATAAAAAATCCGAAGAAGAAGATCTGGACAAAGAGACCGCCGAGAATCATGTGCCCGCCCATTTGGAGGTTATCTGGGGTTTTCGCGCTGTCAAGAAATCCGCCTCCTATAAGAAATTGCTTTAGGTGTTGTCTCGAAGGGTGACTAGCTTGCCACTGAGAAGAAATCAAACCTCCGCATTGCATCAGGAAGGAAATAACGTCTCCAATCACAAAGATCTTTGTCAGCCATGATGGCCGAATGATCGAATTTGAGCTCGCATTCAGGGCCACAATAAGGCATCCAAGTATCATATAAACAGAAGCAGCAAAGAGGGCCGGTGCGAGTAGAATGAGAAGGCTTTGTCCAATGTAGGGCACCATTTGCCAGTCTGGCGTTTCGGTCGAATTGATGTATCTGCATAAATAGCCCATTGCCTCGACTGGGATGAAAATACAGGTTACTCATATGCAAGTTCTTGTACATTGTGCACAAACTCACAGACACCACCAATTGTAAATGGAATCATGAACCAACTTCGGGCGCGAACCATTCGCACAATATGCGCGACTGTTGCCAGCCCAAAGAGGGCGGCGAAAGGAATGGCTGCAGCGCCAGAAGGATCGTAGTTGTAAAGTTTGTAAGTCATAAGGTTCAATTGAACGGAACAAAAGGATAGAAAAAGACTCTAACGGTGCAAAATGAGTGTTGTGGCAAAGCGATCTTCTTGAACGGTTCCTAGATTCTCTACACTTAAATACTAAAGCCGCTGTTGAACAGCGTAGTGGCGTATCCAAATTTGGCAACCAGCTCCCTTAAATCGGATGATCCTGAAGAGGTGAACGATACGAAGGCTATTGACCTGGTAGAAAATATTTGTCTGCCTGCTGTGTCGGTGATCAAGCATGATGGTTTTCCCGAACATCTGCCAGCGCATCCTGCTGTTTACCCACACAGACCAGAGTAGGCTTAGCTTCATTCAATAGAGACCAATAGTCATGAAAACAACATGGGACAGAGCCGCTTTAAATAAGCCATCGATTCCCAAATTGGACAAAATTACGAACACGACCAAGCCATCACAAAAATAGGGGCAAGTGCCCGTTGCCCCACTTCATACTTCCCGTAAAGGAGCACGACACGAATACGGAGCAAAATAAGCTTAAGCGACATGGGTATACGTATCCCTAAATTAGATGTCCATGAAGTAGAATTTTGAGGCTGGTAGAAATTTTTAACTTTATACGCAGGCTTCTGCTTGATCTTGGAGTATAAAGTCTCCAAATTGATCGGTCTAATTGTCAGTCTCGAATCTCACACACCATCCACCTTATCCAGACCGACTGCCTTTCCTCCAGGTCACGCGAAAAAACATGGCGGCGATTGACTTTGTTTTCTACTACTATACCCCGTCTGAGGCGGCGGGTATCATCTTCGCTGGTCTTTTCGGACTGTGCAGTCTTTTGCATTTCTATCAACTTATCCGAACAAGAACTTGGTTCATGATCCCTTTCTTGATCGGCACGGTTTGTGAGTAGAACGAAATTCCCTTCATTCAAGTAAAATTGCTAATGGGTGTTTACCTTTACAGTGGAGGCAATTGGCTACGTCGGACGTATAATCGCATCTTTTGAGGCCCCGGCTTTCACCAAGGGCCCGTATATCATGCAGAGCGCCTTGATCTTAATTGCACCGGCTTTCCTTGCTGCAAGTATATATATGACTCTTGGACGAATCATCAACATGTTGAATGCCGAGAAACTCTCCATCATCAGGGTTGGATGGCTCACGAAGACCTTCGTCGCTGGCGATGTTCTATCTTTCTTGATGCAGGCCTCAGGTGCGACATTGCTTTACCCTATGCACTCCCACCAAGGACGCTAGACTGACTGGTTTCCAGGCGCGGGACTTTTGGTCTCAAGCTCTAGTGGCCCATCAACTGGTGAACATGTCATCATTGGCGGTCTCTTCGTTCAAATAATCTTCTTCGGTCTTTTCACCATCAGCGCTGTGGTCTTCCAAAGTCGCATCTCCAAGGCCCCGACCGCCCGCTCGCTTGAACTGAAGAGCCTGTGGACGCGGCATATGATTGCTCTCTACATAGCCAGTATTTTGATTCTAATTCGTTCGGCTCTTCGTGTGGTGGAGTACCTGCAAGGATACGATGGATACTTGATGAAGCATGAAGCTTTCATCTATGTCTTCGACGCTCTTCTAATGTTCATCGCTGTGCTTGTTCTTGTGTATGAGCACCCCAGCGAGATTAATTGCCTGACTGGTCGCGGTCAGAAGTATGCAGAGAAAGGTTTTTGGATTCGCGAGTTTGTGCCAGCTTCCGCGCTTGAGATGGGTCGCTCCGGAGAGGTGTGAAAAATCGCAGCTGCATGAGAATTTGCTATGTAAGAAGGGTGCATGATCAATTATGGTCCACAATCATTGAATAGACGTCCTTCTATGACCATTTTGTCTTCTAGATCCACCATGTCAAATAGTAATTTATCATATCCCATCATCATTGTTCGTATAAATCGTCATGTCAAGACATGCACTACGGCCCATTTAATATGACGTTGCCAATCGGCGTCCAAAATTTGCATTATTTCCCGAAGGACGATTTGACCCCATGACCCAATACACCAGTTTTCTCGAGTAATATGCAAGAAAACACAGAAATGTGCAAGTATCACCAAGGCAAAAGGCTCGTGGTCTCTCAGCGCTTCCAAAAACCCCGGAGGAGCCCGAATAGCCCACCCACCCACCAAAGTCAATGATGTAGGCTCTGTATAAGTGAAAGGGGCCAGTTCCTTCATCGCCTTGATCGTAGTTCCATAGGATTTCCCGCCCTCGCCCTCTGGTCGCTGGCCATACTCAACGTTTAGACCCTCGAGATAATCCAGCGCCGTAAGGGCGTCATCAGGGATGCTTGCGCCGGGACTAGTGACATCAAATAAAGGCGCGAAATTGCTATGTCGAAGAAACTCCATTGCTTGGCCACCGATTGTTTGGATCCCACGAGCCAGAAGCAAGATATCAGCCAAGGCATCCAGACTAGGCCCGTCGACGGAGTTGGGACAGTAAAGTGCGCTCGCAAAGCTGAAGACCACTGCGATTCCGGCGAAGCTCATCATTGCTCTTGCATTCGACTCGTCAATGCTATGCAGCTGTTCTGAGAAGATAGCCAGTGCCGTGCTCTTATGCGCGATTGCCACGTTGATCCATTCTGTTTGACGCTCATCCTGGCGGAGATGAGCCAGATGCAATGCGGAGATGGCCAGAATGCCGTGCATCAAGAATGGAGTATGCAGTGCCTCTTGAAGTACTGGTATCTCCCAGACTCTTCTTGTTTCTTCGTTCCTAGCAAAGAGCTTGTGCGTATGCAAGATCCACTGGAGCTCAAGTTCTAGATGGTCTAGATTCAGGGAAGCTGCAGCCGTCGTCGTTCCCGTCGCTAAATCGTAGTTGTTAACGGCATTTGACGAGGTTCCTGGAGTGCTACCCTCGGTTGAGGATCTTGCACGGCGTGCGTTCTTTGGTGATGGCCTCTTCGACCTCTCCGAGGTGCCCGCAAACACAAAAGGCACTGGTGCAATGTAGACGCAGGTGTCGTTGCGCGTGGTGCAGTTTTGGCAATATGGCCGCGTTTCGTCACACTATGGGAAGTGTTAGCAAATTGAACCGAGCCACATATAATTTCTGTTCATGCGAGGCAGATTATCGCATACTTTCACTCGTCTTTGCTTGCAGTTGCTGCATCCATGACGTGATTTTCGATGCGAGCGGCGCGTGGCCATATCTTCCCATGGGCGCTTCGAGGGAAGTAATGAGGCTGCGCCACTAGAGTTCGTACTCGTGTCTCGTGTGAGATACGGGGTATTATTTCAGCCTGGGAGCAGATAATCAAGAATGCCGACGGGGGCCGAGCCATAAGTAGGATGTTTGATGCTGGGAGGCAGGGCGATCCAGATGCAGATAAAAACACGAACACGAACGCGAGCCCCGCTTTGAAACTTTAGGTTTTCAATTGGAAATCTGGCTGGGGATGCGGTCCACTAGCCCTGTGATGGGCATGGGTTATCTATGTATTAGCGCTTTTCTCAATCTCCGTCTACTCCGCACCTCAGGCAATGCCTCTAACTTTTCTACTGCTATTGTTGTTGCCTGGGGCGTTGGACTGCTTCATGCTCCCTCCTCCACAGCTTTTTGGTTCATCGCCAAGCGACTCGAGGTCTCAGTGATCGTCTGTCCTATTCTACGCTATGGGCAGATGTAGAAATACATTATCAGCCTCTATCTCGAGTCTATATGGTTTTTGCTTCGGTGGATCGTCCCTTTGGTATGTTTGCCTTTTACGTCCGAACTCGATGTTTTGGGGGAAACATGGATGGATGCCGTCTCCGAAAGAGTTGAGAATTTGCAAGTCACTCCAACCGGCTGTGAACTTTCCATTACCGGCTCAGACTTTGCCGGGCAGATTGTAATCCAGAAAAAAAATAAAACCGCCTGGCCATATAAGAATGCCGATCGGTGGACCTTGTCGGTTATCTCGGGGTGTTGGCCTATGTAGATGTCAGCCCTGTAAACTTGAGATATCTAGCGAAACCTTGGCTACTGTCTAAAGACCGTCCCCAACTCCTTCGCGAACTCCCATCATTCATTAGGGCTCCCTTTAAGATTATATAATTTTCAATGTAAACTGATGGTTCGCTTACACGGATCGACGGCGCGGACTGGAGCCGTCGTTGCCGATGTACAGCCATAGCCCTCGTGTCTTTGATAAAATCCACCTGCACGCGGCAGGATGGAATGCATCTTGCTCTGAAGCAATCAGTATGATGAAGAGCTTTTAGGCTCGGTAAGATGTCTCCGGTACTCATTCCTTCCAACGTGATCGGTCAGTTATGTTTTTGGTTCGATTGAAAGCGTCCACGTCTTGGAAAGGACACTGAGAATAAAGCGCTGCCATGGCTAGCCCGATCACCTAAAATTCAAGAGGAATCTCAACCCTTTCTTCGGAACGTATGCGGGCTTACGAAGCGGAGTGCAGAAGCTCGAGGCGGATTGAAGTTTCCACTTGGTGCCTTCCAAGGCTCCATACACCTAACCTCCACTTAAACGGCACCAAGAGAGGTCCTGGGATGGATCAATTCCATTGCTGGTGATTACACGAGGACAGCATCAACATTACATCTGTTTATTGAATGTCGGATGGAGTAGATGCTTGCCCAAGGGTGGCTTTGGAACATTAACAGCATGGATGTACCTAGGTTTCATGAATCCCCAAGGGTACCTCCAGTTTCCCAGTTATCCATCCTACCTCAACGTTCGGGACTCGAAATATATTTCCCAATGACCGGGGCGTCGCTCCATTGCAACGGTGCAAGTTTGTGGACAACAGGTAGTACAACTGACCTAGCTAATCTGTTATTCCATTCTTCAACAAAACCTTATATCAAATATCCCATCGCCGACCGGTAGTTGAAAACTCGTTTTATCAATGATTATGTGGAATCGATTAAGATGGATCCATTGAAGAGACCGTAGCTTAATGCAGGCTAGGCAAACAATACTATTGGCTTATAATGGCAAATTGCCGCACCCAATACATGAACTAGCATCATTGGTCTAGTGGTAGAATTCGTCGTTGCCATCGACGAGGCCCGTGTTCGATTCACGGATGATGCACACTTCTTCTTTTTGTCTATTTGTAATCGATTTTTTTTTCCGCCCACATCTTCGCTCATATCTAAAATAAGAAAGAAATTATTTGCACAGGCGCAACATGGAAATGAGTCAATTGACTAGGTATTGCTAGTTCACACCACCTAAGATTGCTGCGAAGTCGATATGTGTGCCATTCCAGATCTTCGAGGATTACCGGACCACCGATGACTTTCAGGATCCCATAGAGAAGAAATGGTGCTATGAGAATGAAGAAAACCGGCTTTTGAATGTGACACATGCTGCGTCATCTTCCGGACAGTCGGCCTATAGATCTCGCTCTAATAGTCGGGGTCTCTTTTGTGATGCGCCGCGGTATAGATAATCCTACGTCGCTAGCTAGACGCATTAGGGTTGCGTGACGTGTAAAGGAGAAGGGGGAATTGTACTTAAGGCCTTCAAGCTTGTGATTCAGGTAACATTGAAGCGAGACTAAATAGCAGGCTGGCTACCTTACGGGAAAGGCGACAGAGAAGCAAGAGAAAAGTAAGAGGAGCGAGTAGGTAGCTATAGAGTGGTCGTATAATATTTCCTTGCCTATACTAGATCTTCTTCTCCGTTAAGGTTTCGAGAATGATTTTCTCTCTCTCTAATTACACTAATAAGTGATCATTAAAGCCTAGATGTGTTCGTGTATCTGAGAAGACCTCCTTAATGCTACATAGGAACTCTTAGAGAAGATAAAAAATGCCACCGAGACTTCGCATACTAATACGGCTCTTGCAGATATCATGAAAACCGGCAAACCGGTTTATAATGACTCTAGGGATAGTTATTGGATGGCCCAGAACTTCAGATACATCTATCTCATCGTTAGCTCGCCAGACGTGCTGAGCTCCAATAAATATGTGTTCGATTCTGGCGGCCCCGACATCCCTTAAAAGATCCCTGGATATACGGTTAAAGTGTTTAATTAGTGAAGCATAGTTTCACGTTTTCGATGTGATGGTGAAGCTCAATTTGCAATATATAATACATAACTTAGGGGCCGCGATCAATTCGATGAATTTTCAACCAAGGACACCCCCCCACCCCCAAAACCCCCCAATGTCAGGATCCGAAAAGGCGACGCCGCGGTTCGCTTGATCTCTGGACAAAGATAACCATCTTTGTGCTGCGCTACACTCAAGGGTAAGCTGCCCTTTGCATGCCCGCGAAATCTCTTACCAAGCAGCCGCGATAAGTGCAGCCGCAGCGCCTCCCAAGACAACTCGAGGGCTACCAGTGACTCGGGGCAAGCCGCCAGTGCTAGTGTGAGAGGAGGCAGCCGTGGATGATGCAGCCGAGGTAGACGAAGCACCGCTTCCAGACCCCGAGCCCTGGGTCTTGCTGGATGTGTGGGTTGAGCTGGTCAGATCAGTCGTAGTGGCCACCGAGGCCGAGGCCGACGCTGTGGTGGTAGGACCAGCAGTGACGGTGACAGGCAAAAAAGTGATATCACTTTTGGCCAAAGTGCTCGCCGATGTTCCAGGGAAGTTGGCCCCAGTACCGCTCATAATGTCGGTGCAAGTAGCAGTTGTGGTGCCGCCCATGGAGCAAACCACACGGCCCCAGCTATCAGTGATGTGAGCGCAATGTCGCGAAAAAGATAAATTTTTACTGGGAAAAAGGAAAGTAACGTACAATCCTATCGCAGGCTCGCTCATTGACCATTCAATGGTGCTTGATGCCGAAGTGTAGTACATTCCTGGGCCCATCCCACAGTCCGAGCCATCGGTGCCGGGAGGGCAATTGATGCTGTAGGTTACGGTACCAGCGCCCTGAATATGGTGATCAGCTTATTTGAGTTTGAAGATCTTCACCGACAAGGGTGTACGGGTACGAACCTGTCCCACGATCGAGGCGGCCAGGGGTTGTGGGTCGGTGTCGGGGATGAAGAGCGAGACAATGCTGGTCTGCGCGCTCGCTACACCTAGAGTCGCCAAAAGCGCGATGCAAGTCTTCAAGCTCATGTTGGGATTCGGAAATCGAAACAATCAATGAATAATGACTGAAGAAGATAAAGAGTGAGATTCTTGAAGAGACCCTGTTTTTTCTCCTTTTCTTTTCCTGGGTCGGAGATAATCCGACCCGTGGTCGCCGGCTTAGAGACCCTTCAGGGACTAGTGGAGACCAACTAACCAAAAATAGAAAAGATGAATGAGGCTCTAATAATCTAGAAGGATTGTTTTACTATTCGCTGTACAATATCATGAAAGCCTTAGAATCATCACGGTAAGATTAGTACGTGTTCGAAACCTTGTGAGTTTTGCAAGGCGATCTTCCAGAAATAGTGAGAGAAGTACAGAGATTTACCTAACACACCAAGACAACATCAGGTCTAGGTTAAGTACTTTAAGCAATTTGACTCGGTACACTGGTCTCAGCCCAGACCTCCTGCTGAACGTGACTGCGAGGATCCTCCCAATCAGCTTGAAGATTATCACCAAAATCTGCAGCAACCTGTTTTAAAGACTGGTTGGAGGTTTCGGGGACGAGGAAGAAAGAGAACACGCTTGCGAACACACACCACACCCCGAAGAAAATCCCCTAGCCAATGGACACGAGAATCTGGGGAACGACTGTACCAATGATAAATTTCGTTCGTCGCAGTCGCAATACTGACTTCCTTGGCCCGTCGACAGCTAGGGAACACTTCAGCAGGTAGGAAGAACGTAGAAGGATAGTACACGAATGCGTTAATGCCAGAGAACTAAACCAAACTAGCATATTCACACGAAAGTTGCTTCTATGTTATCCTTAACTGCTGGAAAAATGGAATGGCAATGGCAACGCATATGCGCTTCAAGTATTTTGGACGGAAGAGATCAAGCCACTGCTTCACCTCCATCATGAGCCGTCCAGTGGTGTCTGCGCCCGCGTCGATGATGGCTGCAATTTCGCCAACGATCTCGCTCCACTCGGGATTGTAGGGCTGGCCAAAAATTTGTCGTCCATGAGCGCGGCGAAGAAGTTATCCAGCTGCTCGCCCTTGTTGTATCGTTCGAGTCTGGTGATAGCTTGGTGATGGATGATGTCTTTGAACGCCGAGAGGAAGAAATAGATGGGATATTTTCCAGGTCCTTTAGGATCTTGGAAATATTTGGAAATCGGCAGTAATAGCCAAGCTAGGGTGAAGTAGGTGGTTGTCACTGAGAGTATGACGGTTGCGAGCATGGTGATTTTTGGGAGTGATGGTGCTGTGGTGGAATAAGTGGCTTTGGCACCTGCTTGCTGGTGCGATTCAACTTCTTATATTATCAAGCTCCGGACATTACTAGTTGAAGTTACTAAAAGAAGCAATAGTCTGTTCTGACCCATGTCCAGGACTCGCCATGGCATTGAAACCGATTTGTGAGGCTGGAACCTTTCCCCCGTTCAATTGACTGCCATCTATGGGCTCGCCGAAAAAAAAGGAAATTTTCCCAATTCGTATGAGAAAGTAGTATAGAATAATGAGTAGGACTAACAAAGTCTAACAGCTTGCTGGTTAAGAGTTGTGCGTGCGCGGAATCTTGCTAAATTGCGGAAAATGTAGCCCAATTCGGTTCCCCGAGTCACCAATAGATGGGTGTTAGTTATCCGAACCGATCTATGTACCTAAGATTGTCCGCCCTCTACAGAGATCTGAGAGCAATACCTTAGCGAACCCAGGTTTGATAGTTAGGATAGTGTTGATACTCAGTTAAATTTGGGTGATTTCAACCGAAATTGGGGTTACTTCGCCACATACGCCTGTTTAATTCTGATAAGAATATCACGACAGAGCCGTCATCTGCCAAGCCTCCTTCAACGCAGAAGCAGTAGCAGCCGTCGGCTCGCATCTCGAAACCCGAGATCCGCCAAAAACTCAAGAATAGCATTCTGCTCCGCTGGATCTGTACGTTACTCCCAGCAAACAGATATACCAACAGTAGCATCGACAAAAAGCACAGGAAATTTCGAATTTGACAATGCCAGCCCGACCAGTCGGCGGATAATACACTGCAGATCCTCTTCAAGTGCAAGATTCGCTTGGCGAGATGCCGGGTCGAGATGGGAGAGTTTCGGGTCAGAGACCGTGAGCAAGATGTAGGATGGTTCGATAATTTGACACATGGCCATTTCCCGTCACCTGGGGTCATTCATTATTTTCGACGCGTTATCCAAAGGCCGTGTGTTTTACATTCTTTATGTCGAGCTGTGTATTGAAATGTCAGAAAGTGCAGGAGTCAGGTAGATTTGAAGACACACATATACATCTGCACGAGCCACAAGGGTCTGAGGTATATCGCTGGCGAGACGTCGTTCGTTGTTGCTCGATCTGAGAGACGACGGAATGAAAACAGATATGTAAATACCTTATTATAGGTACGCCAATTTGGAGGGACCTAATTAAAAGAGCTAAGGGTCATGATCAAATTGAGATTTTGGTGAAATAAAGAATTGCAAGTTGGCCAAGATGAAGAAGCTGCCTTTTTTCGCTCATGCGGGGAAGAAGACCGCAAGTGTGGGGAAGATTGTTGCAGCCTGAATATTCAAGCATTAAATCTCATCTCGAACTATATCAAGGAGACAGGCTTATTCTAGAAAGACAAGTTGGTGAAGTAACAACTTTTGGTCAAGAATAATCACAGGTAACAAGCATCTGGACTATCAATATTCAAAAAGAACCCTGCTCGTACTGTGACGTCGCAAAACCCTCAGCGTTCAAAAAGCCAGGAATATCCCAAAAGCTCAAATCCTCATAGCCAAGATCGGGAATCTGCTTCAACGTGAGTACTTCGCCCTAATACCATTCCTTTCCACATGATAATTGAGTACATACCATAAGCTCCGATTCCAAACTCGAGCCAATTACACTCTCAGGGGTGAACTCGCACAATCCATCACCCGGCGTAGGTAGCGTACCGTCAGCTGCCGTGACCGGGAGACCATTCGCGATATGCCGCTGCAGCAATTCCCGACAAGTTTTCATGCTATCCATAAACGCTTCGCGGATATGAGTCCACTCTGCCTGCTCACCGCGCGGCACGCCATGAACCTGTGCAAGGACGCCGGAAACTAAACAGTAGCGTTTCATACTCGGGATTCCCGCGACCAGGCCTTGATAAATGTGGTCCTTGATTCGCTCCAGGGCCTGAATCAGTGAAGTGCGAGCTACCTGCACCATTTGATTAGCTGGGGAGAGTGGTCCGGGCCTGATGGGGAGTGTGGTAGCTTCATCTTCCAGCTGGGTGACGAGCTCGAGACATATCACGATTATGACATCCAACGAGAGGCAGCCCTTAAAAACGCCAGCTCCGGAGAGACATAAGCGTTGGAAATCTTGAAATGGCGTCTGATCGCTCTCCGAGGATAAAGAGGGGCTTTCTGTGTAAGATGCCATGATGAGAGCAGAGTCGATACTGAGTTTTCGTGCCAGATAGAAACGTGGGTCTTGCGCGGCTCGGGCTGTGAATGGACGGTAGAGATTGAGCAAGAAGCGGCGTAACATCGTGTCCATGACGCGGTGGTGAAACTGGGTCGGTCGAATCGTGCTCCCGCTTGTGCGGGCAAGCCATGTGTGAAACAAAGCGGCCATTTCTCTGCAAGCTGCGGCAACCTCCCCACCCATTTGCAATGCATTCTCGTAAGATTGCTCCTTGGTACAGTCGTTGACGGTCCGTAGGATACGTAGTCGGACGGGAAGGGACTTGCACAGCAAGTTCTGCAAGGACGATGTAGTGTAGTAGTGTTTGGAGTGGGAAGGAGGTATATCGCTCGTTGTTTGATCAAAGTCATCGTCACCCAAATTTGCTGGCGGACGGGTGTCATAGTCCTCCGGAGTCAGCAACGGAGGCATGGCCGCATCAATCGAGAACTGGACATTGATCTCGAGGATAGAGGCCCAGACGCGGCGTCGAATTTCTGCATCAAACACAGAAATGTTTGGAAAGTTCCTCGGGTCCCGATTCAGGCCCTGGTGAATGGCTTGGCGCAGCAAGGTACCCGCAGCCGTCCAGTTAGACTCCTTATCTATTGCGTAAGCCTGGCGGCAGAGAAGCAGAAGGCAATGCACCTGTAGGCCTTCGATACTCTCACGTTCTTTCTCAAAGGGCCCGGAAACCCACCACTGGGCGGCGTAGATCCACCGTCGAATCGGTAAACCTAGCTCATTAGATGGACCTGGCTTGCAATGAAAAACGACTCCAATTGCTAGCATCAGCAGAAGCTTCATCACAAAGCCTGTTGATACAGAGTGTGAGTCCTCCCAGAAGCGTTCATATTCCTGGTAAAACGAGGGGATATGCATGACTTGATACATCAGGCCCAGGGTCCGGAAGTAGTCTTGTATGAGCTCGTCGCAAACCTCCCTGGAAGGGATATCGTTGAGTAGTGCTGGGGCTGGATCTGCCATTTGCGGGGCTTGACGGGTTTTGATGACCCTCCTCAAGCCACGTACTTCTCGAAGAAGCCTGCTCATCTCGTTTTGATTACTATCGGTGTAACTGGCTGTGCTGCGTACTTGACAGAGGAGCCGGAGCTAGCACGGTTAGTCCAGTCCGACAGAACCTTTCCAGTGAACTTTTCGTACCTGGTGGAAGATAAGAGCCCAATGCGTAGTCCCGAACAGCCTGGTCCTTTCACCAACACTTTTCAGTCGAGGTGCGAGTGGAGGAATTGTGGTCTGCGGCGGATCTAATTGCCCAGATCTACCAGGTCTAGATAATCGCTCCAACTCAGCAATGCGATCATCAAGTCCATTCACGTTATCAATTGAACCAGAGACGCCTTGAGCCGACGAGCGACCACCGGCTGTATCTTTAATCTGGTGCTCAAGACTCGACAGTCGATCATGCAGAGCGCGCACGCTACTCTCCAAATACGTAATTCGAGCAGCATCGCCTAGTCCATCCACAGGAGTACCATTCCCAGTCGCAAGATGTGACCCAGTATGAGAAGTCGGCGATCCATAATCACTCCTCCTGGAAGTCTCCAGCCTCGCCTCAAGGGCAGCTTTGCCCTCATGAACATATGAGCACTTCAAAGAGCTGTAAGCTTTCGTACATGGCCCGCATGGCATTTCTTTGTCGCATTTGACCTTGCGGGCGCGACATTGTTGACACGCCAGCGCCGGACGGCGGCGCTTGCGCGGATTTGACTGGTGAGGCTGATTTTCACCAGATCTATCCATTGTGAAGTTGGGCTGAATGTCAATACAGCAATATGGATTTCGAGAAATTTGAGGGAAGTACAGCTTGCTGACGCCTTTGCTTCAATCAGCCTCGCAGAACTCCGCTGAATTCCGGGATTTGGCCGGACAATTAGTCAGCACTGGAAGGGCTGGGCAGGCATCGTACGGCGATGGCATGAGGTCTTACATCGCATGATTTCTCTGTATATTCAAGTATTCCTCGGGAATGGAGTTGACTATTTTAAGTCGCGTCGGAGATACTAATCGCGCTGCGGTAGCTAGGTACATGTTCTGAAGTTCACACGGTCAAGTTGAGTAGGTCCGCTCTATATCACCCTCACAGACCACACGGTTACTGAGCTTCAGATCTCAAGGCAAGTCCACTGAAGTAAAAAGGGGTATCTATTCAAGTATTCCTAAGCCGACGATATTATATCCAAGACCCTTGCGAAACCCATTGCATCGCAAAAAGATCCAGCACCAATTCCACCACATCACTCCAAACCGAAAGAGAGATGTCAAGCCCCGGAGCACCGTCTATAAATCACAGGTAGGAGAATATGTAAGAAGAAAAAAGTTAAGAAAATAATAAGGAAGAAGAAGGAAAGTAATGACAACAGTCTAGCCGCTGAACGACAGCGCGCGTTGCCTGGAAGCTCTCTTCCGCAAGTCATCGTCGCGACTCTTGCGGCCCATGCGACCCAAGGACAATGTCTCGAGGGTATAAGGCTTGCCACCCCAGAGCAAGTTGGAGCCCTTCTTTTGTTGCAAGGGCGGGATCCAGAAGTGGGTGACTGCGGCGCCGATGATCATGCACGCGCTGAAAACGAAAAGAATAATGCCATGACGGCGTGTTGAAGTAACATCTGCACCGCCAAAGCGGTAGTATGTTGAGAAGATTTGAACGAGGATTGAGCCGAGTTTGCCGGCGCCAGCGCTGATGCCGTGACAAGTACCACGGTAACGAGTAGGGAAGATCTCGGCGGGGATCATATAAGTTGTGGCGTTGGGGCCTGGGAGAGTGTTAGTTGATGATATCAATGGATCGATCGATTGAGGGCAACTGACCAAAGTTAAAGAGAATCTGACCGATGATGTACAAGGGGACAACAGCGCCCGGGGCGGAATAGAGAGTGATGAACATGCAGCCCAGGGCAATGAACAGAGCTGCCAGAGCTAGGAACCCGTATTTTTGAAGAGCAACACGGTCAATGCGGTGCGCGAAAAGAATGAAAAGAAGACCTCCGACAAAGCTGCCAATGTTCAAAATAATGAGGCCGTGGACAGACGTGTTGAAGAGTTGGTCAAAGATGCTGACACCAGGTCGGCTATCAGTCTGCCAGTTGGGTGACGGGCCGTTGAGGTGTAAAGAGCCCCATGTTTTAGCCAAGAACTGTGGGCTGGAGAGACCGATTCCGTAATATCCGAAGTCAAGAAGAAGCCATGCAAAGGCAGTACCAGCCAAGCTGCGCCAGTTGCCCTCCGTCCAGAAGTATCGAACGATATCTGTCCGTGCAAGGCGCCAGTGGGAGTTTAGCGTTGCGGGCGGCAGGCGACTCCATTCCTCGTCCTCATCGATGGAATCACTGGCAAGTGATGAAATGGGCGGTAATTGGATAGCGCTGCCAGTTCCCATGCCAAAGCTGGATTGGTCGAAAGAAGGGCTAGTGGCCGGCTCGTTGAAAAGGGTGGTAGCGTCGAATTGGGCAGTGACGGGGTCATCTTCAATCTCCACGAGGTAGCGCGGACTCTCGGGAATGGCAAATCGGAACAGGGTTGCAATAGCACCTGGCACAACACCGATACCAAGCACCCAGCGCCACATGATGTCGACGGTGCGAGTGAGGTCGTCACTGCCCTTGCTCCGAGCAACGGCGACGACGATCAACGACACCACGTTTCCTGCGATCTGTCCCAGCGGCTGCATGAAGAAGACGCTAGCCATCATGCGGGCGCGGTGTTTCGTCGGAGCGAACCTGCACTTGTTGTCAGCTCTAACCTCGTAACGAACTCAGTATAAACAGCGCTGTATACATACTCGGAGGTAATGACAGCCGACAATGGGTAGTCGGCACCCACGCCAATTCCGACGCAGATTCTCCACCAGATGAACCAGGCATAGATGTTCATACTGCCATTCTCGCCGGTTGATGACATGACCACGCCCAGCGTGGACGTAATCAAGAGGACCAGCTCCACACCGTACATCTTCTTTCTGCCATTCTTGTCTGCCAAAAATCCAAAGACCACCATACCAAACAGTGTACCAGCCAAAGTCGCAATGTTGATACAGGTCAGTCGCAGCGATGAGATTTCATTTTGCCAATACACGTAGGAGATCATAGGCAAAGCCATGTTGCTCGCAAAGAGCTGTCGCGGGGTTCGTCAGCCATCCATTATCGCTCGTTTATCTGATCTCGTTTGTTCGCCCACTCACTGTGTAACCGTCGAGGAAGAAACCAAGACCAGCGACCAGCACGACTATCCACTGATAGCCCTGCCGGTCGATGGTCTCGTAAATCTGGCGCATGCGGACATATCGATCCTGTCCATTCGCTTCATGTTAGCTCTGTCCGACCCCGCTCGCTGAAGGAAGCTCCCACGAGGGGGCGTAGCTGGATAAGTAGCCCACCTGTTCATGATCGAAATCCCGCGCACGGTCAGTCTTGTAAAGTCTGGCGTGAAACTTCCCCATGGTCGCTTGAGCGAAATACCTCGGCCGTTTAACGATGTTTCATGCCGGTGCCCGGAAGGATTAAATGGCGAGGTTCCAGGAGATCGGCCGCGAGATATAGTCAGACCCTGTCGACCCACGCTCTGGGACTTGAGACGTTTCCCCCTCGTCAGGTCCGCTTACACTTTCCGGTGGGCGAGAGCAAGACCAAGACGGGGCCTTGGCCCGGGTATGACCATCCACGCGAGCTGCACAGCGTGGGGCCAATGAGTCTGGCACGTTTGAGGCTCGCGGGTGACCGAAGACGATCCCTGTTCGCGCTAATGCAGCCCGTTGGGTGTCGCACCGGCGCGGGTAGCGCTGGTTCGGTTGAAAAGCATTGATTGTTCCGAGAGTGGGAGCCTGGGAGGAGCCCATTGAATCAATATTACTCAATAGTGTTTGAGTACATTAAGTGGGTACACAAGGTTGTCACTGGGAGCCAAAGACTGGACACAATGACCGGAATTTCTGCTTGTCTTGGGTCGAGTCTTCGGCGGAGGAAAATGCCCCGTGTGATTAGGACGAAAAAGCACTTTCTGACCAGAGCATCAGCCACCAAATAGGCACTTAATGTCATAGATACACTAAGATAGACTAATGCTAGAAATGGTTTAGGAGGCCCCCACATGGATGAGCCAAACCCAGCGACAGCCTTCCACACGTGCGGGCTCCGAAGTGCTTGTGTCGCTCGGCGTACGCCCCACTACGGTTCAACATGCTTTGCACCACGCCTTTTTGGACCACGTTGATTCGAGCATTCGCACATGAACATGGAACATGCGCAGACATCAGAGCATTCTTTGTGATGGTGGTCTTTCTGACCAGTCTGACAGCTTGGACTCGGGGTCTTGGCAATTTATCCAAAGTTTCTATTGCTAAGGGCTTAGAGGTACGCGGGAGAAATCAATCTTTCAAGGACAGTGCTGCATTATATGGTATCACACGATAATCCCACTCCGAAAAACTCCGCCATGCAAATCGGTGGAAAGGTGAAAAAGTGTAGGAAGAGAAGAAAAGGAAAAAAAAAAGAGTCGTAATCAAAGCGGATCACAAAAGCGCCATGACAAAGATAAAGGATGCTCAGAACCATGGACGTGGGAACTAGTCTATTCATCCAATCGTAAGGTCCGTTGAAAGCAGCTGGCAAAAGCTCTTGGAATCTAGAAGGAACAACGTTGTTAGCGAAGGTGCTCGGACTTCCGTCATTGTCTGCAATTCGCATGAAGCTTGAGTGCACTGACCATCATCATTCAGAAAGGTGATCTGAAGGTTTCGCATTTGCGATAAGATCTCAAAGTTTGGATTGAGCTCAATCACGACCGGTCGACCGGCCTTCTTGGGCGGTTTCACGCTCGCCACGCAGTTGACTGTGGCTGATTTTAGAAGGATGTTCCGAAAGTGAAAATTCTAAATTGCCAGGGGAGGATGGGGCTTGCGCAAGCGTTTCCACATCGCGTTGCACCACGACAAGAAATGCAACGTAGGAAAAAGGCTAGACTCACGTGGAATGGATACGTATCGTTTGAGCGCACCGCGCTGGGAATTGGCAAAATAGAGCATCACCCGTTTGCCGTTATGACCGCGGAGGATTCGGAGATTCTGGCTGATGCACTCCTCTCCGCGGCCCTTGGACTTGGCCTCGGCCATGCCGCCCAAGAAGACCAGTTTGGAGCATAATAGAAGCTCTTGGAATTGTACACAATCTGCAAGCGATTAGCATAAATCAGTGAAGGCACTGAAGCGCCATGGTCGCGTACCTTGCCAATTCTCAAATTTATATGATAGTTGCGTCATGAAGACCACATGTGCGGTCTGGACGGTTTGTTGTTCGAGGAAAGAGATGCGGAGAGGGAATTGTTCAGAGTCTTTAGGATGTTCGATGTGTGGGACGGGCAGTTTGGTGTTGTGAACTATTTCCGTGATTAGCTTTTCTGCCTCTCACCATGACTGCCATCGCTGTCAATCTTCTTTGGTAGATTGGTTCACTTACAGGCGTGGATGAAGGGCGCTTGCTGGCCAAGACCTCCCCCGAGCTCGAGGCATTTCAACGCCCCCGTTGAATCTTTACATACGTCGATGTATGTATATCGTAGTTTGAAGAGTTGACCATTCTTAACGAAAGAACTATATACATGAGCCCGTTAGCGCCATGAGTGCGAACTAGGGGAATCGACTCGCGGCAATCACACGTACATGGTCATAGAAGGACTGAGCTGCAGGCGAACTACCTCGTCGTAGAGCTGCCATGACTGCTTCCGCGAGCTGGTCCCGGGGGAGGTTGCGGGGCTCTGGAAGAGAATGCTGGTGGAGGCGGACGACACGGTGGAGGTTGAGACCGTGCTCTCACGGCGTGAAGAAGTGCTTTCCCACTCCTGGTAATCTTGGGAATAAGGGAACTGATGGCTCATGACCGCGAATCTCGGGGGGACGAGGTCCCGAAGCTGTTTATTTTAATCGCGACAGGTGGCGGAGAGCAGGCGCATTTGATTGGGATAAAGCGGGTTCAAGGCGGATCTCCATCCAGAGATCGACCGGCAAGAACCATGACATGAGCTGGCAGGAATGGCTGAGATGGGAGCTTCACAAGAGGAGGCCTGGGAGACAAAATGAATATATGGCGCCCGTGATAAGCGCCGGAGTGTCAACAATTAACGAGCCCCCATCAGCAGCAGGCTAGCAGCTGAACCAGTTGCAAAGGGCCCAGGAGCACGATGTGCAACACAAGACAAAATTCTGGAAATTCCCGAGTGAACCGGATCGAAATAATCAAATTACACAAAGCCGCTGGCCGATGTGGAGCGGCGGCGGTAAAACGTGCCCAAATGGCTGGCCGACAGATCGTCCCCGCGGGCGGGTCTCTGTTCCTTCTCCCATGTGGCATTGGGGCCTTTTTTGAAGGTCGATTTGTCGATTTGTCGATACTCGAGGAACTAGGCAAAGTGGGAGACCGACTGGCAGTGACTAGTCTACCCATGACACAGTACACTAGTGATCTCGTCCGGGCCCTAAACTGCACTCGGTAGCTGCTGGTACGACTCGCACACGAATCACCATGATGCATTCGACGACTTCTAAATGATCCTGGTCCTGGGTCACACTCAGCCCCCGTCTAGACTCGGCAATGACTACCCTGCCTTGCGATCCGTGAATTCGTGACGCTCAGTAGATTCATGAATACTGGTGAAGTTGTAGGGGTTATTACACTTGCGCACATTCATTACTCCCTCTTATCTTACCATGAACCAGCCGCGGATTTCTCAACTCCGTTCAACAAGAGAACTCTGCCCTGAATTATTATTAACAACCCCCAAATAACCCACTAACTAATGAACTGTACCCCTTGTTTTCTTCCTACTTCATCCGCTTTTGGGTTCTTGGCTCCCATGGATCTCATCATGGCCCTGAAAGAAAAGCTAATCCCAAGCCGGAAGTGCTCCGAATGTTTCGAGAAATAATCTGGAATCCCAGATCGACCCCCGTGGCCATAGCTCCGGACCACTCCAGGCCCACAGGGGCGTCTATGCACTTCATTATCGAGGTGAGTAGACTACTATATGCCTATCCGAGTATGTAGAATGTTGAGGTGCAGGTGGAGGCTGCCTTATGTGTCCAGGGCACGACCCTCTTGATGGGATCCATTATCCATGATACCTAAAGGCCCATGCATCTACAACTGTGACGCAGAAAGGCAGTGAACTACCTACCAAAAGTTACGGACTTACATCTCCGTAGGCCACCAGATCGATCTCGTTTCCAGGACAATCTCATTCTTTCCATCTGTGCCAAACGTACTGAGAGATTCGGCTTCGCTCTCCTTACCACATCTCACCTCCTCGCTTTCATTCATCACCGGCGGAGCCCGGTATAACACCACGGTTTCTGGCAGGTGATTGTGTTGCGGCGTAACGTGCTCCCAGCCAAACCAGCCACCACAACCGCAGCCGCGCCTGGCCCAGACGCCTCTCCGTCAGTGCATCGTGTCCACCAGCGCACGTGCACTGAACAATCGTATTAAAGGGCTGACGGACAGCCCACTTTTCGCCGAGGTCTTGGAACTAGCAGACCGGATGAAACTCAGCGGCTCAATAAGGCGCGTTTGCACCTCCGAAGACCGATAACCGTATACATACAAGCCCCAGCCCCCAGGAACCACATAACCCACTGACCCGAACGCGAACTGGTCCGCGCCATATGGAGTCGATGAAGAAATGGAGTCCGAACTCGTGGACTCGTCTGGAATTGCACTGACCAGTGAGGTCTGAGCGACGACAATCTTGAAGTCAATAGTTGTCTTGAATCCTTGATAGATTCCTCATCGCGTGGGAAACGTGGCGCGCCCCTGCGCCATCAGCACATAGCAGATTCTGCAGTTCGCGATGCCAGCCAAGGGTCGGTTAAACCACCCTCAACGCCATGGCGACCAAGTCGCCGCGGCCCTCCGGTGACCGTGGTCGCTTCTCCGAGAGGCGCATGCGAAATCCGTCACGAGGCTCGGATATAGTACCTCATTCCTTTCATTTCCTCTGGCCCCGTTTGTGATGTGTTTTGTTGACAACATTGCTTTGTCGGTCGAGTTGTATGCTGCTGCCCAACGAGTAACTCGCTTTCAAGCACGACCAGCTACAAAGTAGCAACACGCACCTCAAAAGACTTTGATGTTGAAGAAGGCGGGTCCGATGTGGAAAGTATAAGACGAGCAACAACTTTATGCGGATTACTAAATTGACACCCTCTCTGCATAACTATTTTGACCACCCTTCTCTCTCAAATCTCCTAAGGTAGTATCCTCTTCCTGCTACTCTTTCGAATACTCTTTCGAATACTCTTTCGAATATTATTTCAAATAGCCTACTACTTTAGTTCTGATAACTTAGTATCCTTCTTAATGTATAAAGCCTATATATCCTTAAATAACCTATATAGATAACACTAAATAAGTAGACGAGTAAACGCGGTGAAGGGTGACAAGGGCTGTTAGGAATCAGGTTTACTTTTTAAATTATCGATTATTTCTATCTTGATGCCTGATATTTAGAGAACGTGTGAAGGCGGGTGATCGTCCACTCGACCGAGCATTTGGGAAAGAATCCCGGGCTCCGACTGACAGGTTTGAGTCGGTGGGATGCCATGTGGCACGGCACGGTCGAAGGGCGGTGCTGATCATTACCCATTTTCTTTCTCTTGTTTTAGCAATCTTTCTCGCAAGCTAGTCCGTTAAGGCTGAAGTGATCTGACGCTCATTGTTGACTTAGACCCTTGATAAAGAATCCAGGGTCCGGGGTCCAGGGACCTCAAGTCATTCCGCCCGCGGGTTACAGCGTCACAAATATTGCTGCATTTCTACTGAACTGAGGCGCCAAGTATCGACAGGGCAAACTTGATCCACCTCAAAAGACGGTGCCGTCCACGCCACAGTCCTAGGTTGTTGCTCAAGTAACCCGGCTCGAGGTTTGGTCGACCTGTAAAGCAGATAGGTTGTGTAACTCAAAGGGCGGCTCATATCGTTGACACGGGCCAAGAGCAATGGGTACGGAAGGACGAAATCGAGCAGACAGCAATTCAAAGCTGAAAATCCCGATCATGAAGGTCTCTTTGCCTTCAACCTTTACTGTGCCGATCATCATCATGCTTTTCGGACTAGCGACCTCATACTACCATCTAGATGCCCTCGAGACCGTAGAAAAAACCCGCCAACACCCATCTGCCTGAGTCAAGAATGTCCTTCCTTCAGTCAATTTAATGAGAAGAACTTCAATCTTTACCTTCTTCCTGCCACTCTTATACCTACTACTTCTGTCAGATAGCTATCGTGCGAAACGGGACAATCTGCGTATTCACAGTTGACACCCATACTCGAAATAACCGGGTACCCACTTTTGATCTGCAGGGTTCAAAAGGGGCATTGAGATCCCGATGGATGATCTCATTGATCTGCAGCGAAAACAAGGTGACTATTATGGCAGGTCATACGCCTTTTCAAGACATGGCTCGTCAACACTAATGCTGAACTACTGCACTGCTGCAACTGCTGCTCAACTTGCACACTCGAAGCCTTCTTATCCCAGACACAATCTCAAGCCGTCGCAAAGATTCTTGCTGGTGATTCAAGTTTGATTGCCCTTTGGAGCTCTGACTGTCGACATATTGCATTTGGACCTAATCCTTTATTTGAGACCCCTTCAGTGAGAGAAATTCTTACCCAGAGTATTACTATCATTTTCATAAACTCTTTTCACCAGGCATTGGTCACAACGGCCCACTTCTCGTTTATAGCTACTGGATCACACGATGCACTCTAGAAGTGAGATAATAACGTTCCCGGAAATGGGACATAAGTGCCGTCTCATGAGGCATGCGACTCGGACAAGAATCGCCGCATCTGCCAAATTTCCAGCATTGTTAAAGATTGTGGGGTGCATCAACAATGGCGCAATTCAAGCGGACCTAAAATCCCGACTCGGCATCCCCAAAGACCGAGACACTACCTATACGGACTACTGTCTTCTCCAAAGGAGCAATTGGATTCTCAATCCCTCTCAGATTTTACTATTGAGCGCTCATCAACATTGTTCTGTCGAGTATACACACAGCTGCTCATTGTCAATGCATACGCTAGCCGGGAACCCGATTAGCCAGAATGGCCAAAGCCTTATGCGTGCAATGCGTGCGATTCTGGCATCGATTACAGGGTAGGAACAAGAGCTAACAGCTGCACAGGTCTGACATGAAAAGACGACGTGATCCCAGACGACAAGGTCTTCAAGATCCTCAAAGCCGCCCTCGCCGCAGTTGTCAATACCTGGACAGGAGCCGACTTCTACAGCACACCTGACAACAATTCCCTCCACCTCATGACCCGCTAATTCACGGCATACCCGGAGGATACAGATAAGGCTGTCCCTACTATCAAGAGTGGCATCAGAGACATGCGAAAATTCACCATGGGCTGTTCCTCCGACGCAGCTCGGGAGTTTGTGGAGCAGCGCGCAAACGCTATTTTCAACGGGAAAAAGAAAATTGATGTCTTCGGCTGTGGACGAGTCGACAAGAACGTGCCGATTGAAGATACCGTCGGTGCACTCGTGGAGCTTGTGAAAGAGGGCAAAATCGGTGGCATCCAGTTGAGCGAAATCAGTGCCAACACTATCCGGCGCACCGCAAAGGTGGCCAAAACTATGGTCGAGGCAGAAACTAGCTTGTGGGCAATGGACATCTTTGAAAATGGCGTTGCAAAGACCTGTGGCGAGTTGGGGATTTCGATGGTAGCTCATACGCCCCTTTGTGCTGGTATGCTCACAGGCCAGATCAAGAGTCTGGATGATATAGCTACCTGCCAATGGCTACCACCGATTCTCCCCAAGTTTTTAGCCGGTGAACTTCGAGACAAACCTGCAGCTAGACAAAATTGCTGCGAAGAAGTCATGCACGACTGCTTAACTTGCGCTTTCTTGGATTAAGGCGCAAAGCCGACTAGAGGGAGTGCCGATGATTGTGCCTGTCGCTGGAGCCAGATCGGAGCAGAGAGGTGTCGAAAATGCAACGGATATCCCCCTGTTCGAGGCAGATATGGCGGAGATCAAAGGCATTTTGGACAAGTTCCCTGTTGCGGGGAATCGCTATCTGGCTGCCGCTGCAAAGCTTACAGAGTACTAATCTCAGGGTGGAGAGCTTCACCGAACGAGGTGCATATACTGTCATTGTATGTAGCTCATATCCAACCGATCACAATTATCCAACGATTTTCAGAACGCGAAGTCCCGTGTAAGTTCGAAAGCTATGTTTTGGAGAAAGCGGAGAGTTGTAATTCTGTGGCGCGGGCTGACCAGGTCGCATTTCTTTGTCTTCCATTTGGAGACAAGTCACCATTGTTTGAGGCCGAGACTCTTCTACGATAACGGGCCTTCAGGAACCATCCCATTCGCTCAGATGCCCTGCCAGACGATCCACTATCGTGAGTACGAATCGATATGTGAACAAGGTGAACAAGTTAAGGTTTGGCCACTTCGCTTTTAAAGGTCGTGGCCACACTACCTGACCCGAGTCTGGCTGCTATTCACGACCACTTTAGGCTAGAGCGAACGTTCAATCACCCAATCCACTGGCTGGAATATTCAATAACGTCCTTCATTTGACGCTCACTTGGTCATCCTCGTTGATGGCCAGTTCGGTGTGGACTCCTCGTCTCATCTTCTTTGTCTGCCCATTGCCTACATGAAGACGAGACTCCCAGTCCTAACAAGTATGATCAGGTTTAGTCTCTTCTGTGATGCAAGGAATGTACGGCCACTTCTTCCTCCCCGTACATGAAGGTTGCTCGACATCCCCAACTTCCACAAGCGCGATGGATATGGGATTCATGAAGAAGTACCAGCCCGTGCCAAAGGCAGAGCCAGAGTATGACACCGGTAGCGATGCAACCGTAACAAATCGCCGACGTCGTCACTCAACCTCGCTCTTCTTTAAGCGCAACCTAGCCGCAATCACCATCAGCAGTCTCCTCCTCATCGTGATTCTGCTTGTCTTTGCCATCGTCGCAATCCTCACATTTGAGCCTCTGTGTGAAGTCCTCGTCGTCAAATCAGCCCCGACAAGCCCGTACGACCTGCACGGCCAGCGCCAATGTCTCCCAACCACATCCCGAACCGTCCTCTCCTGCGGTAACTCCACCACCGAAGCAGAATCGCTAGGCTGCAGGTACGACCCGTTGTCGGCATGCTGGCTTCACCACGACTGCCCACATGACTATTCCAAGGAGTTTGCGACTTTCAACGGCGGCAAGCCGTTCATTTACTACTATGACGAGGGTATGACACGCCAGATGAAGGACTATGATGAGGTTGGTCATAATACGCAGGGGTTCTATTGGACTTCGTTGCGTGAGCACCTGGTGCATTGTCTTTATCTTCTGCGACGGGGGCATGATGTTCATATGCGGGGTGATCGACTTGATGATATGCTTGCCAATATGGAGCATGTGGATCATTGTACGAACTTCTTGGCTCATTGGTTCCGGCGGCCGGATTCTGAATTGGATAACCCGGTTGGCACGCAGGGACGGACGAATTGTTTTATGTCTTGTGGCTGAGTTCAGTATATAGAAAGAAGGTGCATGGGTTTGTTCTTGAGACGGCTCGGAGGAGAGTCGAAAGGTGGCGCGGCGAGCGTGGGAAGAAAGTTTTCTAACTTGTATGATTCATCCGTTTTATTTTTAATGTTCCACGTGCGAAGACAGATCTACCTAGGAGGCGAGGTAACTAGGCCTTAAGAAATTGCATATATCAATGATTACAATGAGTATCAAATTCAGAGATATCCTATCCCGACCCAAGCAGACGCTTACAACAAGGACGACAGTAGTCAACAAAGTAAAGCAACAATATACAAACTCAGGCCTTGGTAGTCAAGATACCTTCAGCCGAGAAGAGTTCGAGAGACATTTCAAACCCAATCTAATCCCTGCAATTACCCATCATGGAGTATGGGCATGACGACATCTCCCACCATAATCGTCCTGTGATCCGGTGATGACTCAAAGCTATCTGTTTCTTCCGGAGCAAGCGCTGCATATTTGCCGAAACAAATCTGCCCATTGATATTCCTTGTCTTGGCGAGAGTCGAGAACGGCTCCTCGCTCCGTACACCGGTGAACTGATCGATGCAGACCATTTGACACCGTTGACACGAATCCAAAACATTCACCCGAAGGCGATCTTGACCGATGCGAATGGACGACCAATGGTCCTCGGCGTAGGGCTGCTCCGCATCTCCGAGTCTAGCCAGTCGCTCTGCCACAACAATATTTCCCCGGAAGACATCGGCGGCAACGGCCTTGCTTCCGCCTGCCCGGTTCTTGGTGGTGGCCTTGATCTGCTCATTGAGTCTATTGACAGATGAACGAGAGACGACTAGGATTGGCATCTCATTGGACAGTAGAAGAGGGTTTGATGACTCGCGGGGAGGAGGAGGAGGAGGTAGGTCGGGCGGGAATGAACCGGGCATGATGAACTTTCGGAATTTATTTCTCCATGTGCCAGACATGCGACGCGGTCGTGAGAATCGGTTGGCTGTTTGAGGCGGGAACCTGGCTAGTGTGCAAGGAACACCAAGGAAGTCCGAGAAGAATGCAGACACCACTGGTGAAGAGTAGGCATGTAGGGAAATCCGATCGCCGCAGACCATAGAAGGCCTCCTGCTATTCATGCATAGAGATGTCGAGATGAGACTGGTATCTTCCCACCCGAGCGAAATTTCAAGGCTCATTTGGTCGGTTGAACCACCACAGCTGATACGCAAAATACCACGATCAAGGTCGATGGCAGGGCGGATAAGAGCCATGCGTGGGTACCTCTTTTGATTCAAGGCTGAGCCAGTTCCTTGATGAATCAGACACCACTCTCGGTCCCAGGCTAGTCCTTCCCGTTTGACCTCCCAGCGTTTGCCCTCGGGGATCTTGAAGGCACCGCAGCTCTTGATGGGGAAGACCGAGAGACTCTCGATATAAAAGTGACGTCCAACGATGTCAGTCTCCTCAAGAGGTGGATTCAATGCCACGACAGGAGGAATCTTCTCGACATAGAACTCCTCAATGAAGTCGACCATGCAGTCGATGTCCTTCATATTTGTCATCGCACCCAGACTGACCCGAAGGACACCCGTTGGTCGTCCACCTATGAGATCGTGACTGTCTCCGCAACGGTAACCAGTAGAGTAATAGCGACGCAGGTCTGCGCCCGTGAGTCCAAGAGCGATTGCCGTACCTCCAGGGTTGCAAACCGACCCAGTCCGTATTTGGATGTTCTGAACAGTTGCCAGTTTCTCTACCTCGGACTTTGAAATCCATTCGCCTTGACTGTTGCGTATGTTGAAAGCAATGATGGGTCCTTGTGTAGCAGTACATCCATAAACGGAGTTGTTCTGGTATACTTGGCACACATTTGTCTGGTTCCAGTGAGTCAAGACAGAGATACGGTCAAAGAATCGCTTTGCCAGGAAGGCAGTGTGTGTCGAAATATTTGCCATCGAGCCATATAGACGCTTGTGGGTATCGAGGGCGGCATCGAGAGCTATGATGCTATGAAAGGGCAAAGTTCCGTCTTCGAGGCCCTCGTGGATGGAAGATTCCTTTTTCGCATGCCATTGTGGTCCTGCTGCAATGACCATGTCGACGGTGCCTCCACCAAAGTATCTGCGTCTCTCAAAGACACGTGCAGCACCCTTTCGGACGATCAATGCGCCCAGATCTGGAAATCCAAAGATCTTATAGAAGCTGAGTGCAGCGAAGTCTGGCGCAACTGATCCGATGTCAAGCGGAGCCGTTGACACGAATGAAGCCGCATCAAGTAATGTGTATATATTCCCTCCGTTTGCCTGTGACGATGAACGGATTTCCTTGCACCACCTGAGGGGAAGACGGCGGCCATTCAGGTTCGACTGGGCCGGGAATGCGACGAGTCTCGGCGCCTTGGTCTGCGGGTTGGGGATTTCATGAAGCCATGAATCGACTGCGGCATCGCTCCCAAAACATTGGTGACCCATGTCCGCTAGTTCACGCACACCAACAAGACTGTTGTGAGCATCGACATGATATCCATACCAGAAGCCGCGATGATCAGAGTCCCGCAAACTATCAGCAACGAGTTTTATGGCCGCAGTTGCGTTGGCCACAAAGACAAGGTCGTACTCCTCGGGGTCTGCGTTGAAAAATTGGAGAACTCGCAGGCGAACATCGTCTGCCCGCTGCGTGGAGAGTTGCGAGGACAGAGACATTGAGTGGGGGTTCCCAAATAGGTTGGATGTCATCTGCCGTGAGAACTCTTCGATCATTGACTTGGCGTATGGCGTCGTGCCGGCATGATCAAGGTATGTCGTCTCTGCAGTCGAGATTAGCCACAATCAGTGCGAGAATCATGGTAATTAGATCAGATGTTGGTACCGTTCATCATGGGATACTCCTGCTCTCGGATTGTATCCACGTCTGCCGAATAACCTTGGCCATATCCAGCCCCCGGCGATTCTGTGCTTGGGGGCGCCATGATCATAGCTAAAAGAATCCGGACAATCTGGAAGTTGGAGCCTGCAAATGTAGCTTGCAGATTTTCTGCATACGCTTGGAGTTCAAGCAATAGTGATCAATATTGAGCAATGCGTATCCAAGCGGGTGCTGGACAGCCGTTTTATAGCGACCACTGGTGAGGCATATACCTAAGGCAGACAACCTGTCAGTCCCGGACTCGAGGAATGTATTGCATACGAGTATCGAAAGAGGCATCCAGAAATAGACTGCATATTTGTGCAGCAACGAAACAATAATGGGCATCGGTTTGGAGGAAACTGAGGGGTTGTAGTGCGGATAAGGTGGATAGGTAACTATAAACGATCGGAGCTTACCGATAGGGATGTTCAGGCGTTTGAAGGAGGGCGCGAACTTCGTTTCCACACACCCAATGCTAGTCTTCTTTCAAAAAATGGTAAATATTTCCAACAGAAGACGCCATCGTCTTTATAAGAAAACGCGCTCGGCAAGGAAGCCGCTGGGTGTGGAGGCGGATGAAGTGGTCGACCTCCCCCGCATGTTGGGTGGCGCTTCTGGAGACGGCCACGTCATGTGACGTGGACCTTGCCGTTGGCTTATCACGGCTTTGCCGATGCAGGTGAGGATGAAGCCATCAGGAACATCTAGGTTACTATTCCCGGTATGTCCATCCACCCAGCTTAGCTGAGGGCGCTTGGTCACTGCTCAGCTCGCTTAATAGATCCCAGCTCACTTCAAAGGTAATCGCCCATGGTCTCACCGTTTTGTCGAGTTGATGGATTCTCTTCATTTGAAATCGACCCTTGCTGTACACATTGTCCTGCAGGGCCAAAGACCACGCGCCAACCAGCATCCTGCAAAGCATTGTTTTGATCACGCAGCGACAGTTATCGCCCTATATCATCGTCCTATATCGCATCGCTTGCGCTCGTGTTGAATGGCTTTCAAGATCTGGAGCAAGCAAGCCACCTGCAATGACAACACTCGGCTTGAACGCCATTCGTTTCCTTAAGTTCAGCAAAGGGGACATGCGTGTCAGCTTGCCATCTCGTGGCAGGATCTAGTACTGCCTCCCAATCTTACACAACACTTGGGGCCATATTCTCAAGGCTGGCCGCCGCGGCCACTCATGAGAAAAGATCTCGTTGACAAATTTTAAAACATCTGTTTCGGCAGTGTGAGAATGGCATTGCATCGACGGAGACTGCCACAAACGAAAGAAAAAAAAGCAGGATCAATAATTCCGCAAGGATCGGGACTATCAACAAACACCTGAGCGGCTATTGCTGCAGTATCAGCTACAAGGACTAGGCGTTGGCGCCCATCATATCGAGCACCGCAGCCATGGCTCCGCGCCTTATTTCAGCTCCAGCCAACAGGTTCCTCAGCACACCGCCAGCTGGGAACATGCAAGTTGGGCACCAACTGTCTCCGCGTAAGAGGCCCTGGAGAATGAGAATAACTCCCGGCCAGTAAAACAGGATGAAGTAAAACCTCAACATTGATTTCTGGTGTCTCATATGCACACAAACCCGAGATGGCTTGAGCCTCAGCTAAGCATCTCGTAAATCCCCGGGTAAAATGCCCACGCTGTATATTGTACAAGTGTTGAAAAAAAGTGGCGCAAATAGAAAAAAACTCCCATCCCAAACCCCTGCAATGATTCATACAAATGCTTCTGCTGAGAAAACTCCATAGGTTGTGGAAGTAATCGAGCGATAGCATAGACTGATATGGCAAGAGTGGACCAGTGGTGAACCATCGAAAGAAACGTAGCAATTTTTTTCACTCGAAAAGCGTCCCATTTACCGCTTGGGCCACTGTCTCCAGCCACGACCATGACCTCTCTGCAAGACAAAGTTAGCGGTGTTCCAATACCAGAGAGATCTGAAAAGACTTACCTGCTTCCACAACCGGATCATCTCCGGCATCTCCAACATCGCCTTACGACGGTCCTCGAGTCTCGCCTCCATTGTCCGCTCCCACTTGTGACCCTTGACCTTCTGGCCGATACCAGTTCCCTTGATCCGCAGACCACGCTCCGCCAGCTTGGCAGCCTTGTATTCGGTGGACTTGGGTCCGGGGGGGAGAAGTGGCTCAACATTGTATTTGATAGCCAGCTTGACTAGATCCGCCTGTTGTCGCAGCCCATACCGGGGACCAATCCACTTCTTGGAGCTGAAGATCTTCCGCGGCAAGAATGGGTTCTGATGCTTAGGGTCGTTGTACAGTAGCGCACGAGACAGCGAGAAAGCCTCGGGGTCAGGCCGGTGGGCACCCTTTGCATCACGATCGGGGGTGTAGGGCGAGGGAAGGGTCTGGCCGGCGGGAGCCTCGCTCTCCGGAGGAGTCGGACGTGGTGCGACCAGGGAGGAATAGATCTGGGGAGGGTAGCGAGCGAAGAAGTTGCGAAGGCGAGTAGGCAGAGCGCCCACATTATGAGTGATGGACGACATCACGGCCGCCGGGTGGTGATCAATTGAGGCCGTTGATGATCACGATGTTTGCGTGACTGGATGGCAACCGATAAAAGTTGAAGCCGCTGGCCGCAACACGCTAAACCCCGGCGGGAGGTTTTGTGACCTTGTGGCCTCAGGCCGAAAGACTTCCGATCTCGTCTTTTCCTTTGGCGCCAGTTTTCCGTCGCTGGTTTCAGCCCCAGCATCCCTTCACGCTTTTCTTTCTTACAGCCACCGCTGGTCATATCTCTAGTCACTGAACACTAGAATCTCCTTCCATACCCTTATTTATTGCGCACATATCCAGAATCCCTGCCATCATGGCGGACTACCACTTCGGAGGCTCAGAGGAAGAGAACGCGGAGTTGAGAAAGCTCGAGGCCGAGTTGGTACGTCAGAAGCGCGCAGGCGCCCGCACCCCATGTCTCTGATCGCTTCACTTACACCCTCACCTAGGTCGATGATCCGGACAACTTCGAGACCTGGGAGAAGCTTGTCCGCGGCGCAGAGGCACTCGAGGGCGGAATCAACCGCAACTCCAATCCGCAGGCCATCACGACAGTGCGCAACGTCTACGATCGCTTCCTTGCAAAGTTCCCACTTCTTTTTGGATACTGGAAAAAATATGCCGACCTTGAATTCTCCATCACCGGCACTGAAGCCGCAGAAATGGTATGCTCCTTTACCCCAGCCCCCTGCGTTTTAGGTCTTCAATCATGGCGCGTCGCATTTGCTAACAACACGATCTATAGGTCTATGAGCGAGGTGTTGCCAGCATTTCCCCTTCAGTCGATCTCTGGACCAATTATTGCTCCTTCAAAGCCGAAACCTCCCATGACGCGGACATCATTCGAGAGTAAGTAGAAAGAAGCTGGTTTCCTTCCCTTTCCCTGTAACCGTTACCGATGCAGCTCGCGAAAGCCTGTATGATGCCGATTGCGTTTGGAAGATGGATAAATGCCGGTAACTGCGGTTCCATTGATGATGGGTGAGAGATTATCGCCTTCCCACCCGGACTCAACTGGTGTTTACTTCTCACCCATGGCTCATTCAGGCTGCTTTCCTTCTCCACATGACAAAGGACCTTTTCTCTCCTACCTGAACAACATAAGGAACAGTCTCGTTCGATGGCCCTCATTACCACCCTCTGCGCAAAGCACTGGCTGCTCTCCCCATAGCTTGCTCACCCTCGTTGATTTTCGGGTCTGTCATAACATGACAGAGTGATCACCTATGTTTGCCCCATCATTTCTTCCTCCCCCCATACCCCTCGCTCCCATATCCAAGTAGTGATTCGAAATTTTTCATACTAACCTGGCATCTTTATAGGCTTTTTGAACGTGGTGCTAGCAGCGTGGGCTTGGATTTCCTTGCACATCCATTCTGGGACAAGTACATCGAGTTCGAGGAACGCGTTGAGGCCCAGGACAAGATCTTCGCCATTCTTGGCCGGATCATTCATATTCCGATGCATCAGTATGCACGCTACTTCGAGCGTTATCGCCAGCTGGCCCAGAATCGCCCTCTGGCTGAGTTAGCACCCCCAGAGACGATGGCAGGGTTCCGGTCGGAAATCGAGGCTGCCTCCTCTCACGTCCCGGGTGCCAAGGCTGAGGCTGAGATTGAGCGTGATCTGCGCCTGCGTCTTGATAGCTACCACTTGGAGGTGTTCTCAAAGACGCAGACGGAGACTACCAAGCGCTGGACTTACGAGTCAGAGATCAAGCGCCCGTACTTCCACGTGACAGAACTGGACGAGGGCCAGCTTACGAACTGGAAGAAGTATCTTGATTTCGAAGAGTCCGAAGGTTCATTTAACCGCATCCAGTTCTTGTACGAGCGCTGCCTCGTGACTTGCGCTCATTATGACGAGTTCTGGCTCCGCTATGCGCGATGGATGTCTGCCCAGTCTGGCAAAGAAGAAGAGGTCCGAATTATTTACCAACGCGCCAGCTATCTCTATGTTCCCATTGCCAACCCCACGGTCCGACTGCACTATGCATACTTTGAAGAGTTGTCAGGCCGGGCAGATGTCGCGAAGGATATCCATGGTGCCATCCTCATGAACCTCCCCAGTCATGTTGAGACTATCATCTCTTTGGCTAATCTGTGCCGGCGCCAGGGTGGCCTCGAGGCCGCCATCAAGGTATACAAGAGCCAGCTCGACTCGCCGCAGTGCGAATTGGCGACAAAGGCTGCGCTAGTCGCCGAGTGGGCTCGTCTCCTTTGGAAAATCAAGGGTGCGCCTGATGATGCTCGTAAGGTGTTCCAGGATAACCAGCAGTACTATCTCGACAGCCGGCCCTTCTGGACTAGCTATCTCATGTTCGAGATTGAGCAACCGACCAATGCTGAGATCGAGTCGACTCAATATGAACGAATCAAGAAAGTCATTTCCGATGTGCGCTCTAAGAGTACACTCATCCCCGAAACTGTCAGGGAGCTGGTGCAGATCTACATGGCATATCTCCTCGAACGAGGTGCCAAAGATACTGCCAAGGAATACATGACCCTGGATCGTGAGGTCCACGGCCCGGCGTCTGTGGCTGCTGCTCGGACTGGGGGGACCTTTGCGGCTCCGCTGGCCCCTCGTACTGATGCGCAGCCCACAGTTGCTCCTCCTGCGCAACAACCCACTCCAGACCAAACCGCTGCTACTACTCAAGCCTATGCCGCGTGGCAACAGCACCAGGTTCCCGTCAATGGTGGACCGATCGCCTGAGCCTAGGCTTGCGATTTTGATGCCTTCACTTCTCCTCACGTCTATCCATGAATGCTTTCATCCTGACAGCTGCCTCACACAGCTATATGTCTCTTCATTTCTGGGTGCCTGACACGCTCTCTACCTGGGTGGGTTTCTCCCTTTCCATGTAGCATCATGTTCTTGCCTATTCAAGACTTCGTCCTCGTTTTCTGCAGGTTTGTTAGCGATTTTGGTGCGCCGAAATGGCCCTTATTCTCCCAAAGTGGTCGTGTTCTCGGTCACTACTATTCCCTTCTCCCTTAACACTAAGACCCTTTTGTGATTGAAGCTAGATCGGTGGTCCCACCCCGATCAATTGTACTTTAGTTACCCATTCAAATGTGATTCTCCCTCGTCTTTAGAGTCTGCCTTCACGCCCAGTAAACATAACTATCCACCAGAGTTCGACCATGTCAATAAGCGATCAATCGCGGTGATCTATCCCAGTGGCCCATTCTTGTCACTACCTCAATAAAGCCTTTGATTCTCATTGTAAGAGCTCAGTCAAAACTGGGACACAGCTTATCTCATGTCACGTGATCACGCGCCTGGCCCGCCTCGGTCGCCGTAGAAATTCGAGATGCGGATGCGTTCATCGCTCATCTCGCCGTCTGTTTTATTATTATATCTTACTAGGATCATTCTTTTATATAACTATTAGATCAATTAACCTTGCTGCTCTTCAGGTAACGACACCTTATCTTATCTTACCTCACTCTGCAGTAGTACCATTACGATCCTGTCTATAGAGTTAACACTTCAACTAATATCACTTTGCA